>WBMV01000893.1:1253238-1452467 GCA_013396655.1 Campylorhamphus procurvoides
TAGCTCAATTACTAAACTGTTCTTATTACCACCTACATTTTTCATTTTTTTTTTTCTCCAACTGCCCTCGCCACTTGGGATGCAGGGCAGTGAGTGAGCAGCTGTGTGGTACTTATTGCTAGCAACACAACCCCAGTTGCTAGCTGGGGTTAAATCATGACTCTGTTTTAATACAAAGCTCCAAGAGAGCCTATTATGGCAATCTAATCTGACTTTATATATAACAAAGCACAAAAAAAACTTCCTCTAATTAATTCTGCAGCAAGCTTATGACTTCTAGTTGTGTCAGAAACAGGGAAAAACAGAATTCCTGCATCTACTCTGTCTTCAACAACTCTTCTCTCCTCCAAATAGTTTTATATTTTAACATACATCACCATTGATATGATCCCATTCACTGCACAATAGGAAGGAACTCAAAAATATCCAAGAGTTCCCCTTCTGGGGAAGGTGAGCAATATACTTCTCTTTAGTGCTTTTGGATCCAAATCAAAATGTTGGTTAACAGGTTTTCACATTGGAGTCAAGAGTGTGTTGACTGGTTTCACTAAATAGAGTACCTTTTGTACCTTTTTTTCTCCTCTAATCTAGGTAAATAGAATGGTATCGGGCACCTTGCCAATGTATGTTTCCTGACATGAACAGAGATAAAGACCTCTCCAGTTACCTAGATCAGTTAAGTCACGTGCAGCTGTGAATGTACATTTAGGGAAGAAATTGTTCAGGAGTATTTAGGTCACAAATCCTTTCCATCAGTGGCATCTGGTATTAGAATTGTGGGCATCTGCCATTTAATGTTTGTTCTAAAAGTAGAAACAGCTTATCCTTAATAAGTCTTTAGTGTACTGCATATGACTTGGCCAAGAGATTAAATTTCAGAGTTGTTTATAGAATCTGGTTTGGATTTTTTTTTTTAATTCAATGCTCCATTGCACATCTATTTGAATTTAGAAAATTTATTTCTATCTTATCAACTAATAAGAGATTTCATCATTGACTTAGAACAGTGATGGTACCTCCAAGGCAAAGGTATCATGATGATAGGAGAAACTCGAATAGCAAAAATTTCATCACATATAAACCTTGGACTTAAAAAGTGTCTGTTATGGGGTGTTTTGTTAGGCCGAGTCCCATTACTGGATAAGGAGAAAACACAGGTGGTATTGCAAGTAAAGAGTTTTAGCACTGCATCCACATAGCCTTCCTAAGTAGAGCATAGATTAAAAAGTGACCCACACACCTTAGACCTGACTTCCATAGATGGCTCCCAACACAAATGCTGCAAGCTAAACAGTCAGAAGCACTGTGAGAGCACAGCAGCCTCATTTTTCTTTGCACAAAACAGGGAATATAGTTGAAAACTGCTCAGCCCATGAAAGATTTTCCCAATTATCTTTTCACCAATGTAAAATTCCAAAGGAATAAAACAAGCAAACTTTCCCACGATTTTAGTGCAAAGTGGAGAATGTATCAAAAGATAAACAACACCGGAGTATCTGCATAGAGTGCTGCACCCTTTAAAGGGTATTCCATTGGATGTATACCAGAAACAGAACTGTCAGCTGAAGCAGACATAAATGGGCTCCACATGACAAAGCTAATCATGAGACGTTCTGTGAGACAACATTACCTAATCAAAGAGACAATAAATTAATGTTTGCCTTCCTTAAGAGAAGATAGATTAAGAGTTTCAGAGAGTTATCTACATAACAGGTTCATTTTATAAGAAAATGACTGGTCACAGCTTTTCCCATCATCCTAGCATATTTTGGATATAATGTATATTTGGAGGAAGAGAATGGGAGGTCTCTTACTTCAATATGCTTGACAACAGGTTCATTTTTTAGAAAAGAGGAAGTTCTATGCAAGCAGTCTTTTGTTACGACAGTGGACAAAAAATTATTCTGGAGCTCTGAAATACGTTTTCTTGTGTTAGTCAGGAACTGGTGTGGAAAGAGTTAGTAAAAGAAGCTGTTATTAACCTTCCACTAGTTTATGCAGATGTAACCCTGTTGTCTGAAAACAAACTTAGACTGGCTGGAGCTTCTCATTTCACTAAGCAGACAAAACTATTACACATTTCTTAGAACAGTAAATTTGCAAGGTACAGATGCTTAACCAGTCACTTCATCCACTCTCATGAATAACCAGAAAAAGGAAGCAGTTAAACACAACCTGTTTGAGACAACATTAAACAGGGAAAGAAAGAGTAATCAAATTTGTACTAATAGCAGTCCATATTTCCCACTAACATTATAATTCACAGCTATGTGGAGAACACACATACACACATAAACACTTCAACAATAACTAAAATTAGCCTCTTTGTGGCTGCAGCCACTTTCACCTCTTAAAAATGCATTGCTTCCCAGTTCTGAATATGCATACAGGAAGAGCACATAGTCTGGATGAAAAACTATTTCTGAGAGTTTTACAGTACATTATTTTTTATGTAACAGTTGATTTAGAAGAACCCCACTCACATACCTAGAAATTCAGACATAGCTTACCCATTTGGAATACGGTATGATGGAGCAAGATAAAAAAAACAGGGAAATGAAACACAGGGAAGAGGGATAAGGCAACCAACAAAAAGAATATTACACCTTGGATGTTAAGATACACCAAGATACCCATGGTTTTACAGGCCTTAAATTTCCCAGGGAAGTGATAAGAAGACAAAGATTTAGTTACTTACCAGTAGCTTCTCCTAACAAAACTTTTACAATAGCATCACAATAATTGGAGTTGTAAGTTATCTCAGGGCCTGCACACTAAATCATCTAATTTAAAAGCATTTTATCCTTCTCTTGCCTCCTGGTGCAATACAGGCAGGTTTGCTGAGGAACTATTTCCAAGGTTACAAAACAATACCATCAGTCCTCCTGCAATATACCCCCTATCTCACAGTTGCACAACCCTAAAAAGTACATGGGAATTGCTACACAGTAAATCAAAGACTGAGGTAGCTTCCACATAAGCCCTCTAGAATTTGAATGTACAGGTAAAGCACCTTCTAATTTCAGAAGAGCCTGAGTTATGATCTCTTTTTGACATGCCAAAAAACAAGCTACATACTAAAATCCTACAAACCTCGAAACGCCAGACATTCTCCCATATCCCAAAAAGAATTCTCAGAATCATTTTCTACTTTAAAACCAAACAAACACACACAAAACAAACAAACAAAAAACCCACAAAAAATACCCAGAAATGCTTTCAGAAACAGAAAATAAAATGTATTTATTATCCCTCTAAATATAAAGCTCATCTTTTCAAATGCATCTTTATCCGCAGCTAGATTTCAATCATGTTCCTTGTGGAATTTGTACTGGTTTTGGCTGGGATACTTAATTTTTTTCAAAGTAGCTAGGATGGAGCTAAATTCTGGATTTGTGATGAAAACAATGCTGATAACACATGGAGGTTTTATTTATTGCCAAGCAGCACTCACACAGTACCAAGGCCTTTACTGCTTCTCACCCCATCCCACGAGCACGTGGTTTGGGATTGCACAAGAAGCTAGGAGGGGACACAGCCAGGACAGCTGGGATATACCCAAGGGATATTCCAGACCATACAGCACCATGCTCAGCATATAAAGCTGTGGAAAAAGCAGGGAGGGATGTTCAGACTCATGGCATTTGTCTTCCCAAGCCACCATTAAGCATGATGAAGCCCTGCTTTCCTGGGGATAGCTGAACACCTGGCTGCCCATGGGAAGTGCTGAATGAATTACTTGTTTTGCTTTGGTTGTGCACACAGCTTTTGCTTTCCTTGTTAAACTGTCTTTATCTCAACCCACAGGTTTTCTCACTTTTACCTTTTTGATTCTCTCCTTCATCCCACCAGGAAGAGGAGTGAGTGAGCAGCTGTGTGGGGCTTAGTTGCCAGCTTGGAATAAAGAACAACAGTCCTTTTATATAAATCGATGATAAAACTATCACCTGGATAATCTTCCTGCTGTGTGTTTAAATGACTTGAAAAGTACTCTGTGTCCTTGGAATAAATTGACTCAAGTACAAGAGTACAAAATGCAAGATAAGAAGAGAAATCAATAGAGTAATGTGCTGGTAAGTAGGCAAACCAATAGATACTTATCAGTAGTAAAGCAGGTAGTTAAATATAAATACAACACGGCCTAAGATCAGAACACTGATAAATTAGAATGATATCAACCACTAATTTAATGTGAGTACACCTGCACGAAAGTCACTAAAGAACAAACACTGCCACACGCAAAGCAGCATTAATGAAACTCATTATCAACAAAATTGGGTTTATATCCAATAAACAAAGCACAATTTAATTAAAATTCCTCTAAAAAGTCAGTCTGAAAATATTCATTCAGCACAAAATGTGTATCGTCTAGTTTACAAAACACTGAAAATTAATAGCTGGAGAAAACAGGAAGGGATTTTACTACAGTTAGGCACTTGGACGATGGGCCCTCCACAGGGAAAAAAATGACCAAAACAACAACAAAAAATCTGTCTCTGGTGTATGCAATTTCACCACCTCCTTGAGTACTTGAAATTATTTCAGAAAGAAACTAAGAATCTCCAAATCAATACCTTCAGCTGTTGCACCCACCAGCTTAAGGCCTGCATTCTTCAATTAGAAAACCTTGCCGTGTGTTTTGCTTCCAAGACAAACACTCCGCAGTGCAAGAGGAGGTATAGAACCAGATCAATCTGAAAGTCAACTCAGCAGCATGGTAAATTATATCTGTTAGCTGTTGTGTCAAAGACAAATTACACAGTTTGCATTCATTGAACTACAGGAAGGTTCTAAAAATACACAGCCCTGCAATCCTACTAATGAACAGATCTGCCTTACCATTTTGGCAACATAAATGCTCAGAAACAGTCTGTCTCCTGCTAAGGCCTACAGAACCAGTCTTGATACTACAACGACAACAAAAATGAAAAACCCAAACAAACAACAAAGAAAACCACACTGGGAAAAAAACCACATTGCACTCTACTAAAAGAAACCCACCTTCAGATGACTTCATGGAGTACAAGAATAGCTTAGGTTGGAAGAGACATTTAAAGGTCACCTAACTTACTCTGACCTATGCAGTGTTATTCATATTTGTCAAATTTCAAATAGTCATGGGCATGCAGTCAGAAAAATGCTTGATTGTTTTCTACTAACTGCAGTTCAGAGTACTCCCTAAAAGTATAGTGGCAAAACATTTTCTAGCAGCTTTAAGATTTTACCACTCTATCAGGATCTTGTGATTTGAGCTGCCATCATCAAATATTAAGGTTTTTATTTTATTCTGCAACTGGGATACACTTAAATAGTAGATCTCTTTCAAAAGCATACACTGACCTGTGCATTAACAGTGATCAGTCACTAACAGAATTACAGGAATGCTTGTCCTGAGGTACTACTACTTACAGGTAGTATTTGCAACATTTCAAAGTTCATGATGATCAAGAATCAAAATGGCGACAGCAAATGGTTATACAGAGACACATGAGAAAGAACACAAGTCTGAAACTTAAGAACCTCCTAAACAGAACATCAGTCAAGATCTTTACAGCAACTGACAATAAGAATGACAACATCATATATTGCTCAAACATAACCAAAGCCAAAGTTCTTTTGGCAATTTATTTCCCTAAACATGTTCTTCATCAGTACGATAATTCCATGCAATAAAATAAGATGATAATGTTGCCAAATAATTTTTTTCATACTATTTGACATGTTGCAGCCTGGGCATGAAAAATCATCAATTCATCCACCGGCTTAGTGCTTGCAAAAATCACATCATTTTTTGAGTACACCTGAACTCATAAGAGTATGTATTTCAATGTAAAATCATGAATGTACATCCTAGTTTTCAATCACCTACACAGCTCCTCTAAAATAAAAACATTTTAAAAATATACTTAAGTAATAGAGACAATTTTAAAATGTGATACTGTAACTCCATTTTAAAACTGGAATTCAAAGTATTTCAAAAGTGAAAGAAAATAAATACACCTTCTTTGAAGGAATATGGTAGAAGTTAGTAATGAAATAATGTAACAATCATTTTTCTCATCTTTGTGTGTATTAAAAATTTCTTACTCCTTACAAAGAGACTCCAAAAAGGAAAATAATCAGAAACTGCAAATTCTATTTGTGGAACAGTGAATGGAAATATATCTGGGACATTACTACACCACAGTTAAGCTCTAAGATCCAACAGTACTCTGCAGAAAAAAATCAATTCGTCAGGCTGTGAGATAAAAAACGTTTTCTATTGCCATCTTAGTGAAGCACTGACAATCAAAGACTGTGTTCATCTGAACTACAAAGTCTAGTGAGCACTTCAAGATAGAAAAAAATATGGACAGCTAAAACTGAAAAAGGCCCTTGTAGAGAATATTATTAAAATAAGCTGAGGGAGCTTTTCTTGCTTAGAATTTCCATTTGCATTGCTTAAAAAGTAACAAACAAGTCATTGGTTGCAGTGGTTAAGAAGACATACGGTTCCAACAGAGCTTCTGTAAGTATCTCTTACAATTGCTTGATTAATGTAAAAAAAAAAAAAAACAGAAACAAAAAAACCCACATATTTTTGCATCCTCACAATGGAATTGGAATTCTTAGCCTTTCTTAAAAATATGATGACAGACTGCACTTAGAAACAAGTTACATGCAAATAAGCTGCCTTTCGTTTATATCACAATTCAAGAGCATCAATGCTGTCAGCTGAGATGCTTCAATTATTCTGGGCATCAACAACTCTGGTTTTCAGGGTCTCTGATTAATACTGTAAATGTCATTAATCCAAGAGGATGTTCAAATTATGTCCAAAATCATTCTGCTTCTGCTTTTTCTTTAATAAGGTCTTTCTCCTGCATTCATTTAAGATGATTGCAAAGTTCAAACTGCTGCAAAGTCGGGCATCGGTTATAGGACTCCAGTGGAAGACAGAGGTAATAATCACTTGTTTACTAAAGGTATGGTTTATAATAGGGCCTCTTAGATTACACTCACCAATAGTCCCAGTCTGCACAAGTGACTATTTTTGGATAACAGACATGGATTTGACCTGTTATATTTACCTATATATTACTTCTAGGTTCTGATCCACAGATTGCAGGCTATGTAAAATTTAGAAGACAAATTTTGTCGCTCTCTCATTAATTTCAAAAAGGCAAAAATCAGAAGCTTTAAAGTCTGTTACATTTACAACCAGGCTAATTTTTCTTCTTCTGTGAAAACTGCTGTAAGGGAATTTTGATAACATACCAGCGAAATTAGCAGCAAACAATTGTATCTACATGTATCAGTAAATACACGGCTTTTCTACTGGATCATTTTCATTGTACAGTAAACAATGTGACCCTAATACAAGGGGATGACAAGAATGTGCTAATAAATTATTAATTATGTTAAAGGAGCTTGAATGTTGTGAAAGAATTTTAGGGGCCTTTTTACAGAAACCCCCAGAAATTCAAGCAGCAGACAATAGCAGACATTTTTGCTGGTACTGGTATAGGCTGATACCTGGGCTTCAGGGCTAAAAATACAAATATTATATTGTCACATTTCTGGTAAAGAAATGCAAACTTGGAAGCTGGGTCTAGTAAAGGCTATGCTAAACCAATACCAAAAGCCAAAATATAGTAAAACTCAGATATAAAATGGAACTTGGAAGAATAAAAGAAACAGCAAGCAAGATGTCCATGTTAGCAAACAAAAAACAAGAAATACAAGCAAAAAAAGAACAAAGAAGACAAAATACTTGCTACCAACATCGTACTCTTTCTATCAGGATGCAGATGCAATCCTTCACCATCCTTCTAGAAGATAACATTATTGACCCTAGGACCCTAAAGAGCCTAAGAACATGAAAAGAAATAGATACTAAACAGCTTGTGTATCTGAATTTTAGATATAATAATATTTGAAATTACCAATAATTGGATAATTATGGATATAGGTTTGAGTGTCTCCCTGTGTGGACTATTCTAATGGAACATACAACAACTCTGATTAGATTGCTAATACTTTAATAGACTAAGACATAAATCTTGGCTTTGTATGTAAGGTGCATTTCTTTAGTCCATGTAAACTGAAAGGGGTATTAAGTTTGGTTCCTTGCTCAGGGAACCTGGCTTAAATTTCAATGCAATAAAATCATGCTGATTAAAGGTTTTATGAGATTTCCACACTGAAATGAAGCACTGAAAATTGAACTAAAGAAGCAAAAATAGATGGCCAATGGCTCATAAAGTTTTTGTGATTGCAGAAGGAAAAGCCTGGTCAGCCTCAAACTGTAATCTGTCATATCTCTCTCTTGTACACAATTTAAAATCATGCACTGTCTAGGACCATGACTCAACCTAATTAGCAGACAGCAACATTCTAACTAAACAATTTAAAGGGATATTGATTTTAGTGTTATGATTCCAGAGTTGCCTTTCATAATCAAAAAACTCAGAGCTTCTGAGAGCTAAAGATATTTTTGACAAATATATTGGTTTAGCAAAATGGATATTAGAAGTAACGTACTAAGATGCTTTTAATGTTATTTTACAAAAGTATATGAAAAAGAAACTGGACACTAATCAAAAGTGCAGAAAATATTTTATACCACTGGCAAAGCTATTCACTCCAGGGCACGAAGTTTGGCTAGTAGAAGTAGTAAATGAAGGGAATACCTAGTCACAGGTAGAATACTAGAATACCCAACATGCACACACAAAGTTTGGGGAATTACATCCTGCAGGGCACGACACAGATGTCAGTAATATCAGCCTTAGTGAAAACAAACAAGCAAGCAAAAATACACCCCAAAAAACCTATCTAACCATATGACTGCCAAGCAAAAGAAACAAACCAATTGTTTTGCAGGTCTGCTTGTGTTTCATGGGAATACCATGTATGAAGCTGCATAGGTTCATTCAAATCATCACTATCCAAATCAAACTCACTCTATCCATATGAGTGCAAATTGAAAGACTGGACTTTCGGCTTCAGTATCATGAGTGTTAGGATATACTACTGAAAGATACAATTGCAGTATCTGTTACAAAAATTAAAGTTCAGTGAAAATATAGCATGGATTAATGCCCCTGTAGTTATACTTGCCATGATACTTCAGTGTTCTGACTAGTTTCAAATTTAAATTCCCGAAATGCAAAATTTCACAAACATGGCTCCCACATATTAGTTACAGATATCTTCTGTACTTTAAAAACAAACAAACAAACCCAACAAAATAAACAAAAAACCCCAACACCCCACGTGTTTCAGTTCCATAGAAATACATATTATTTTTAACACAGTATTTATAGGCATTACAAACTGAGATTAGGCTGCAGTGGTTATAAAGCATCAAATGCCAGCCATTCTGTCAATAAAGGTCAGCACTTCCATTATTCTTGCTTCTTTCAGCACATGAGTTTCCCCTGGACAATTTACAGGAAAAGGAAGGGAAAATAACCAAATCATTGGAAAAATTGTTAAATATGCCATCTGGTCTTCACAGATGGGCCTGTACTGTATGCCATGTACATCTTCTTTCCCTCTGTCATCACTCATTGAAGCAGGTAAAGAAACAGAAGCAATGACTCTAGAAAGCATACTATCAACACACCATGTGGAGATTTAGCCACTGTATCTCCACTTCCCGCTTCACTGCAAGACAGACAAAGTTTTCCAGGCTGATGAAACCTCACCCAAAAGGGATAGAAAATCTGTCAGAAAGTCAAAATTTAGGTCTGTATTGAATCACAGCAGTATTGTGAAAAATAACTGGAAAAATAAAAATAAGGCTATAATGGTGATTGCAAAACTGCCACCACTATACTATACACTGTCCAAAAATACAATTAAATTTATCCCCAGTGTGTCTTCATAATCCAGCTGAATTATCTCCAAATTGCAAATGGGAAATAGGGGCAGAGAATTACTACCATTTTGTCAAACTGGAGAGCAGAAAAATGACTCATATCCATGCTCCCACTACTCAATTCTCTAAATGCACTACTTGATTTTGATACTCTCCTTGCTCTTAAGCAAACTGCATTCTGCTAACATTACAAGAATGCCACAGCCATGAGGAATTTGCAGTTTTTACAGCACTGCACAAATCCAGAGTTTCTGGGGTTCCAATCTTCCTACTTAGACAAGAGGGAAGGGGTCATGTACTTTTAAGATAAATGCTGTTTCATGTATCATTTAAAATAACACCAACCTTACTTACCTGCATCCAGAGCTAAGCACAAAGTGCCTGTATGCCTTTCAGCTAGCTTGATATGGAGTGGTTTATTAAAAACCATTCAGCAGCACAACCTAGACAACCTACATTCTCTCACTTTCAAGAGTCTCTCTGTGTATGATCACATTCAGTCTTATAGGGAGGTAAACAGCTAAGATCTGACATTAGAACAGTGATGTAACAGACTGCTCATCACAAATCATCCTAGTATTAGCAGAGAGCATGGCTACTGTCGAGTTTCAGTATAACATGTTCTCTGCCACTGTTTTTCCACTGGGTTCTATTCCAGATTATGTCCTCAGGACACCATTCACCTCTTTCTTCAGGAAAATGGTGCTAATGACTAGCTAATGACTATTGTCTTGTTTATTCTCATTTGCTAGAAGTCATTCACTGTATTTATAGTTAACATTACAATTTATACATCAACTGTGAAAACTCATTCAGCTCTCAGAAGGACCAAGCCATTCAAAAGTTGTCATTACATTTATTTGTTTTGAAGGGAAAATGGAAAATATTATATTTTGGTTACATTTTATCTAATTCATTCTACAATACAGCCTACTTCAGTGGAGAAAAAAACCCTTGGAATTCACACCTTCAGCACAATACCATCAGGACTTCAGCATGTAAGAACTTCTGTAGCACTTGAGCAACATGGAAACCTTGTGGCACTACCTTTTAAGGAATAAACCTTGATAACTCAAGTGAGAACAGAAGTTCCTCTGCACTTAGGGCCACATATATAAAGGAAAATTTGGTTTCTACTTCTTCAAGGTAAATAGGAAAGATCCTAGTTTAAAAAAAGAAACAAAAAAAAATATAAAAAAAAGGAGACAGGCATATTCCCCCCTCAACTGCATCTACTACATGTTTTAAATGTTCAAGAATGTCCCCAGGACAGCTAACAACGCAATAACACAGCAACCTGAACATTTCTAGTCACATTCTGAAGTCTAAGTGACTAATACAAAAGCACATAAGCAGTCCATCTTGTAAGTAATATTCAAGACAGCTTGGAAAAAGAATAGAACAAACATATATCAATGGAACCATACAGCAATAACTTAAATTGATGCTAATATATACATATTATATGTGGCTATTCAGCTAAAATCCATTCACCATGTCTATACATATTAAATGTAAAGTCAAAAAGGTGGGATATGGGAGAAAAGTGAGAACATACAGAAACATATTTCCTTTCACTAAAACCTCTCAAGATAACAAAGAATAAAACCACTGACATTTAGACTAAATCATGTGAATGACCAAATTTGTGGCAAGTTTCACTTCCATTTGGTGATCCTCAAATATTATTTCGAAGGTGATACAAAGAGCATTTCATGCATTGAAGGGAAAAGTTAAAATTAACTAGTCTCAGCCTTTTCTGTCTAGTCTTCACAAATCACTTCACCACCTCTTGTTTTATAATTGGATCATCATCTTTTCAGTTTGCCAATAGAACGCTAAGCCCAGCAGGCTCCTGCATGCAACAGGGGTGCAGGCAACTAACAGCAGCGTTTGGTCTGACCAACCAACACATGGAGACAGCTGAGACTTTCCACCCTGGAAACTGCAGAGCAAGCATCAATGAATTAAAACCACGGTCAAAAGACTTTATCAACAATTTGACCAGGGCACCGGCAACAGCATCAACATCTAGCATGGAAGACCTCTTTATGAGACGAGCACTGATTGTTTCCTCAAGAGAATTCCTCTCAGCATCCCTGTGGGATGTGTGTTCCACGCCCAGGAGGAAGAGCACCACCTAGTGAAGCTCCAGCATCGTTTCTTGAAGCACCTGCACAATCCTGGCAGTCCCGTTCATCCCTGATTGTCTCGCCACATTCACCAGCCAGAGCAATTGGTGGTATAGCTCACATGAATGCTATGCACTGCAAGTGACAGAATGACACAACGCTAAATATTTTTCTTTCAGTGACTCACTCGCAGCATTTGGTCCTTGAACCTATTCCAAGTTCTTTAGCACAGCTGAGAGTGACAGAGAGTAACGCCCATATAATGATCTAATGAAATAAACTATTTCACAGGACACAAAGGGTAGAATTCCTGTTTGAAGGGAAAGCAAGACATATAGATCTTTAATATATTTAAAATTAAATGTATACATAAAAAAATACACACACAGACATATATATATATAAAGATAGCAAGTTAAACTCCTGTGCTTTTTCTTGCACAAAAGAACAAGATAGCTTATTTTCCATTATTCAAAGTGAGAGCTCCTAAACTTCGAATTACAAAACTAGAAAGGATTCTCAACTCCAGTATCCTGGAATCAGTTTGCCCTCTGTTTCTGAAGAGAAAAAGAGGCAAAGCAAAAGAACCCCAGAGACAAGAGGTGGCTGTCGTTTGCCTCATCGGCTATGCACCAAATCTCTGTTAAACGGCTGATGGCATGACAACTACAGATGCATCACAGGTAAATACAAATACAGCTACATAAATAGAATGTTTTCACAGAATTTTTTTTCTGAAAGTACCTCAAAATGAGATATGAACACTACCTCAATGTAAGAACAGGACAGTGTGTTTAGTAAACTGCTCAACATGAACTTCAACATACAAAAATAATGCTATAGAAGTGGAGTTGATGGTAAAGAGAAAGGAAGATTGGAACTATTTTCTTTCCACTATAAACAAACCTGAGCGCTTCAGGCCACAACTGACTGTAGAACAGTACACTGCTTAAACTCTGAAGAGATTTTCTATTAGCAGAGGTACTATTCTTGTACTAAAGGTTTTTAAGAAATGAGCACAGATGAAGCATTGTATCATTCATTCCTGTTTTAACAAGCCAAAGGTATTTCTCCTCACTTTTGGGAAACAAACCAATGCAATAACTTTACTGGGCATCAGTATGGTTCCTCTACTGCAATAGACACTGATACACCCTCCAGATTACAGGAGCCATATACGAAATCTTGTATTTCATTCAGGTAATGTGATGATTCCACCAAGTCACAGACATGATTTATGAAAGGGTACTAAAAGCCTTTAGCTCCTAGTGACTTGAATGAGACTTGTTGTTGCTTAGTAACTCTTAAAAAAACAGAGACATTTGAAAACTAGTAACACAGTGAGCAGAGCAGCTGCATAGAAAACTTGTTGTTTATAGTATCTGATTGTCTAAAACTGCATTCCTATGACTATAGTACTTTATCATCTCATGCAGTATTTTGATAAACTTAAGGTACTCTGTACAAAGTAAACAGGTGATCTTTACAGAATTTCACTAAGATTTGTTTAATTATACCACAGACAACAATTTACTTATACCACAGTTCATTTTGCAGAGCTAAAATAAACTACTCATGACATATAGAAATTTTAGTATAGCCCTGTATGATAGCACTCATTATTCACACACTAAGTTTTCCATTTGCAACTAAGAAGCTATCCTGTTCTATAATTTTTGAACTTACGCCTGCAGCATTAAACATGCTAACATCAGGGGTTTTGTGGTATAGCCACAAAATTATCTGTATTTTCTCCTTCATTCAAACAGAAGTGTACAATGTAAAAGGAATTCTTATTGTAAAATACCCACCTCAAATTTGTCTAATTTTGAGAGTTGTTATTATTAAGCTTTGCCATTATTTTTTTCAATATTGATTCTGTATCAAATGCAATTCTTTGGCTCCACTGGTATCAAGAGATGCCATGAATCTACATCTGAGGGTAGAATCTAGCTCACACAAGATTAATACTTCTTACAATCTGGAGTTCAGAGAAGTGTAGGTGTTAAGAAGCACTAATATGTTATTCAAAAGGCATTCAGTAAACTGCTTATTCATCCTGATATAAAAGGAGATCAGAAAAACTGGTTTTCCACCAGATTGTAGGGTGCTTTTAAACAACAGCTAATCGAGGTATTTTGGTGCAATTCATTCTCGTAATGTGATAAAGAATGTGTGTAGTGTTACATCACATACATGATATTTTTAAAAACTATTATATATTTAAATGCCCTCTAATACAATCTTTGGTCATGTTTATTTAATTATGAATCAATAATGAAATTAGAATAAAAGGGGACCCAGCTGGCATAATAGTCTTCCCAAAATAAATTTAATTGGTCTGTATGTTTTTTGGATTTTTTGTGCATTTTTTTTGAGTGCTGATTGCTATTTAATCAACAACAAAGAACACTCACAAAAACCTAAAAGCAACATGCCAGTAAGAGTCCTGACCCCACAGACTATGACAAAACCAGACCCACCCCACTGCCCCTGCCTGTCCTAGGGCAGCAGGACTCTGCAAGGCTGGGAGGATATTTCTAAATGATGATCTTTTTATTAGTTAGACTATTGATATACTGTAAGTGCATAGGCACATACATACATGTACATTCACATTAGACAACCATATTCATCATCAAGAACAAGTGGAAGAGAAAGGAAAAAAAATTCTTTGGTGATATAGGGAGCAGATTTTACTCTCAGCTGGATATTCCCTGTACATCTGAACTGTACTCTGAAAAGATCCTCTGTGTTTGCTATCTCTTTCTCTGTGGCACAACCCTTACTCCCTATAACTTCACACCATGTTAGTCAAACAGGATTCAGCACAGGTCAGAGAAAGAAAACAAACACACAACTCCAACAGAAGTAATGCAGAAGAGCTAATAATACAGCTTCAAAATTCTCATTTTACCCCATTCCGGTAAAAACAGTACATGAACTCCAGGACAATGATCATTTCACTGTAATAGATAACTTTCTATCTAGATGGTCCTAGGTATTTATATGGCTCTTGATTAAGGCTTTTCGGATTTAAACCAGCACATCTTTGATATGAATACAACATGATAAATTATTGGAGCCTTCACCAAGAGGCTTTCTCTTTTGAAGGACGCTGTGAATCTAACAGACTTCAGTTTCATTTAAAAGCTACCAAAGATGTCCTCAACTGAGTAGAAATATTACAACTATAAAAATCTTGAAAAATAGGCCTCTTCACTGGAAAAATATGGATAAAATACACATTACATTGTCATCTTTCCAGTTCCAATTTATCAGCAATAAATTTTTAGACAGAAGTATATTTGGGGGAAGAGAAAGCAGTAACAGTAACAAAAAGCAGGAGTGATGTCTCTGGTTTTTGATACCCTGATTAACTACACAGAAAAAGCAGCTTCTCTGAAACTCAGCCCATAAAACTGTCTTCTCAGAGACACACAGAGCATTACAAACAAATTGAGAGAGATCCATAGCAGTATCTGACAAAGGATGCTTTCAAGCAGAGATAAACACACATGAGCACAAAACAGGCTTCAAATTTTAGGAGGCTAAATAGTCCAAATACCAAGTTCCCATTCTTCTCAGTTGAGAAGTCTGTATGTTATCTAGTAAAATCTGCCCTGACACTTACAATGGCTTTATAAGATGCTCCTGTACCTGTTCCTACAGCTCTATTTCTTGGCCAGCCTGCTATCTGCACTTACCCAGTCAGTTCTCCCCCTCCAGATAAAACTGCAGTTCCCAGCTCTGCTTCTTAGTTCAGCTCCAATGCTCTCTGTGGCTTCCCAGACAACCTCATTCCCACTGTATCTATTCCAGTTACTCTTATAACCAACATGTACTTTAATAACTAGCTCAATCTTTTTATTTCCAGCTTTTATTTGTAGCTGGTGGCAATCTCTTGCCAAAAATCAAAATTCTGAGCTGATCCCTTCACCAAGGAAAATTGTACATGTACTTTTCCTTCAATGTATTATCACCTCAAAACTTTATCTGAAGATGTTTTTCTAAAGTGGTCTGTCTCCTCCTACTACTAATCCCACCCTCAAAGTTTTCTTCCCTTATTATTTTTTGTAAGGTTCATATTGCCACTATTAAAATACAGACTTTTCTTGTCCTATTACTGTAATCTGTTTCCATTAAAAAAAAAAAGGAAAAATTAAAAAAGGAATAATGGAAGCCATCCCAGGTCGTATTTTGCCGTATCTCAGCCCTAATGGCTCCCTCTTCCATAGAAAATAGTTTGCTCTTTTTGAAGCACACAAAAAAAATTATTTTTAGCTTTTCCTATGCTCCAACACGTCACTGGGGTGCTTCAGCTTACTTATCTGTAACATAGAGAATAACTCTATGCAACTCTTTTACAAAAAAGTTTTATTTTTAAGAAACACAGTTGAAAACCAGCTATTTCTCACATTCTATATTATTATACACTGGCAATGTTTACCTTTCCACACTACTGTCTGAAAAGTTTTATAACATGTAAAAAACGATTAAATATATTCTGTTTTCTTTGTTCTGTTCTTTCTAGACTCAACCTGGGATTTGGATTTGTACAGGGACTTTTCTTTTGCATAGCTTGTGGCAGTCAATAACAACAAATCAAAATTCTCAGCTGATGACTTCTCCATGGAAATTGAGCCAAATTTCTTTTCTTTTAGCAGCTTTTACAGACCAATTTGAAGAAGCTGGTGTAGTGTTTCCTGAACTAGAAGTTACAAATATGTTTCAATTGGTTTTAGCTTCCTGAATTGTAAAATAGTCACATTTTTAAAAGTTGTATTTACATGCCAGTATTTTACTGTATTTATCGGTACAATTCATATCAGTTTTGGTGGAAATTTGGCAAATGTTATTATATGCTAGAGGTTATTATCAGAATTCCTGCAGTCCACAAAGAATGTTGTTAGTCTGAAGTAAAGGAAAACAAAACTCCAAAGTAAACAAATTCTGCCTCAGTACTGCACGTCACTATCAATAGCATCATTGTTTCCATAGCTACAAATGTAGACTGCTTCAAAGGAAAGAAGCAGAGAAACTGAAAATGACAATGCACAATCAAAACAGGAACATACATTTTTCAGACGGCACATGTGGGATGGAGCAAGGAAGTAACATGTTGTGCAGAATGCTGTGGGGTTTTTGGATTTGACAGTAATGCCAGTGATCTGAACACATCAAGCTCAGAACAGTAAGCAGCAGCAAACCTCTCGCTGCAGTATCACTTGATGTATTTCTACACCTAGTGGAAGGAAGAAGAGAACAGAAAGGACAGCAAATACCAGCAGCAACCACCAAAACAGGGCAAGTGCTCCTCTTACAGATCTAGCCACCTGCAGACTCAGAGATATTTTTAATCAGTTTCCTTGGAATTTGCAGTGGTTCTGCATAGTTCTGAAGACAATCAAATCCTTTATATTGCTCTTAATAAAAACGGTGACAAAACATATATGATACACCTAATACTAACTATAACCATTCTGAAAGAGGATACAGTAAAGTGAATCACTGCACAGAGGGCAGATACAAAACATGAAAGTGAGAGCATACAGCGAAACAAAAGGCACTCCAAAGCATCTAGCAACTATTCTGTCCTTCAGTATTAAGTTCCTGCCCTCTAAATTTAGCTACCAAGAAGCCTACTTCACTATCAACCAACTAATCCAGAAGTACATTATCATAACATACTGGACAGGAAAGTAAATTCTGTTCTTCCTACAAACCAAAACCAGCAACCAAGACTCACAACAGTGCCACTCTTCTCATCAAAAAAAGAAACAGAATAATCCAGTGGTATAGTATAATTTAATACATCATTTTAAAAGATAAAAAAAAATAGAGAAGAAAGAAAAAAAAACAACAAACCAGAGCAACACTTATCCCTACTACCTTAGAATACCCCTGACATTTCCAATGTAGTAACAAACGAACCCTGGGATCAGGATTCCTCCACAGGTTGTGATGTCATGTTCAAAAATGTGTAGTATGAGAGCAATTCTTCCCTTCTCAAAGTGAGTGACAGCACTTAGAAAAATCTATCTAAAATGTCCTTCCTTAGTCTCACAGGCTCTAGGAAATAAGAGTTATCAGTGATAACTGTCTTCCAACATTCCTTTTTAAGGGAGCAGTAGGTAAAGGTCACATGAGAACACAGACTACACTGGAAGTCATCTCTGGTCCAAGCAGAGAAGAGAATGGTTATTAGAAGATGATGGTCACTGTTTCATCAGATGTTGTCACTGCATGGCTACTGTTCCTTTGCAACATTTACTAAGCATCATGCCTTGGAGGCATGGTTTCTATCACAGAATATATTGAGATGGAAGAGACCCACAAGGATCACTGAGTCCAACTCCTAACCCTGCACCCATTCCCAAGAGGCACACCAGGTGCCTGAGAGTATCATCCAAACACTTCTTGAACTCTTTCAAGCCTGGTGCTGTGACTGCTTCCCTGGGGAGGCTGTTCCGACACCCAGCCACCTGCTGGGGGAAGAACCTTTAATACCCAATCTAAACCTCCCCTGACACAACTTCCAGCCATTCCCTCAGGTCCTGTCCCTGGTCATCACAGAGAAGAGATCAGTGCCTGCCCCTCCTCTTCCCCTCACAAGGAAATTGTAAATGCAGTGAGATCTCCCCTCAGTCTCCTCTTCTCCAGGCTGAACACACCAAGTGACCTCAGCTGTTCCTCATACAGCTTCCCCTCAAGGCCCTTCATCATGTTCGTTGCCCTCCTTGGGACACTTTCTAAGAGCTTAATATCTTTCTTATATTGTGGCACCCAAAACTGCATACAATATTCAAGGTGAGGCTGCCCCAGTGCAGAGCAGGGCGGGACAATTCCCTCCCTTGACCGACTGGTGATGCTTTGCCTGATGCCCCCCAGGACAGGATTGGCTCTCCTGGCTGCCAGGGCACTGTTCACTCATGATCAACTTGCTGTCAACCAGCACCCCCAGGTCCTTTTCTGTGGCACTGCTTTCCAGATCATAATCAACTAAGGAGTTTGATATTACAAATTCAGCCCTTGCTATGCATGAGTACTAGAATATATAACTTTCCCCAATTGTCACAGAAACAGAACAAACACCTCATTATCTTTATTAGAGCATTGAAAGCCCCCACTGTTAATGTTTTCCCATCAGCTTTGGCAAAAGATATTTTCACACTTCGGGCAGTGAGGAGGGTAGAGAATCAAAGTCTCAGTCACAAGAATATTACTTTTCAGACAAGGCTAATCTTATTGCTACAAAATAAAGCTATCAGCTCTCAAATGAAGCTAGTTCAGACAGCAATACAATAACCACTAAACTTACAAATCAGAATTCCTAATCTTTGCAGCATATATTTTACTAAAAGAGTAAGCAAAACCACCAACGAGAAAGATAAACAAAGGTTTAGCAAGACCAGCAGTAGGTCTCAAATAGAAGTTCCTCATAGACAACTCTTATTCTTTTAATTATTTGTGCAGAGATTAAAGAGGAAAAAAAAAAGCAGGTCAGGCTCTGAAACTTAGAAAAGTATCATAACATTGGCTTTCCACTACATCTGAAATTCCTTCTTTAAGAGTTAGCTTGCAGCAGCAAACTAGTGTTGCCAAAGTCTGAGATTTCTGCATGAGCAATTTCTGATATTAAAATCCTATAGATTCTAGTCTCTTATCTCTTTTAATTGCTGAATGGAATGGACTCTGCTGGAGTGTAAGTGAAAGAAGGGGTTTTACATTTTTTGTATTTGCCTCAGGCTACTAGCAGAAAAATTCAGGACTTTTTCTAAGGTATGTCAGTGCCAATGATGTGTCACATGTCATTACTTTATAATTAGGCTGATAGACAAAAAGAATAATGCAGCTGACATTCTATTAAAATAAAAATTATTCCCCAAGGCATAAAAACACTGACACAAGCATCTTAAAAGGCAGTGTAAAAATGATATAGGGATCTATTCATTTGTGCTGCCGTCTCTTCCATCACATATTCAAATAAGTAATTCTAAGTTATGTATGTATTGAATATTTAATTATCTTATGCTGGTTCTTTTTAAAAAAATCATATCTGAAAGGAAAATGTAAGGAAATCCTTCTTTGGCTAGGAATAAAAGATACTATGAGAATAACAGGCTATCTACATTCTGTATTACTTGAGCTTACAATTAGATAATCTTTCTTCAATTCTTCAAATAACAAATCACAAATCAAATATATTTTAAAAAAATAGGAAATCAGCCTTTTTTGTCAAGAGTTTGAAATTTAATTAAAGTGCAATGATGATTCTATAACAATTCAGCCTTAAATACTGAATTTGTAAACACTAGTGCTTCATTCTGTATAGGATTTTCTATAAAGTGCTCCTAACACTATCAGGATTTAGGCAATGCAGGGCTGTAACTCCATGTAGTTTAGAATATACTTAGTTCAGGTTATGACTGGAAGTTAGATAGCCTAGCAGAATTACCAGATTACAAAATTGTGGTTTATAGCCAAAGCAACAGTCTTCACTCAGCATGGCTAGATTTCACCTCTTCGTTAACACAAGTAGCAATAGGTGTTCCATCTATTCCTTGCAGGTACACATATCACAAAATGTGTGCTCTTCCATAAACTACTACCAGAAAGCATTCCACCTTTGTGGATTTCAGCATTCTTATTCAAAATATAAGACTATAAATTCAGTTTCGGACTGAATCCAGTCAATAGCACATTTATATTTTTTTCCAGAAACTATTAATACTTTTCCAGTTGGCCAAAAAAGAGAGTCCTTCATGAAGCTGTCAGATCTAGTTCTTTGTTCACTCTGCACAATGCTTTCATTCCCAACACAATGACAGACAGAGAAGTATTGTCTTTTCAAATGTATTACAAGGAATCCTGTGATTTAGTTGTTCCTATTAAAGATTTATATTCAGAGATTATATATTCTGAAGTGAAATAATTTCCTCCTAACTATTCTCCTCTTACATTCTAGACTCAGAATTTAGAACACATTCCCTTGCAGCAATATCATACTTCAGGGAAAGGCAGGTGACTTTTTTAAAAGTTATCTATTGTTTTATTGCCTATGTCTTGAACGCTGCAGAATGAAGGGCTACTCAGCTTTCTCTCTGTACTCCAACGCAGTGTGCATAATCTTAAATGATCTTTTGATTCACCATGCTACAAAAATAAGTAGGTGTACAAAGCCAAAAAGGGAAGGTAATACTCTAGAAGATCAGCATTTTCCAAAAGTTTAATACTCAGTGCACCGCTTGAACTTTAGTGACAACAAGGGAAGGCCCTCTGCTAGTCTGGACGACACAAACTGATATAATTCCTTTACCAATGATTTGCAGAGAACTGATAAGCTATTTGATGCCTTGATTTGCTGAGTAGATGCCTGAGGTGGTGTGTCCTATCTTCTCTCTCCATTTTCACATCTCCCCTGCACGACCAGGATTCTCGTCACTTGCCTCGGCAGTTCCATTTCCATCTGGAGGCTGCTCAGAGGCAATGCTAGATTTTGGCATGAGGTCATACTAAATACCACGTGTCACAAGCTTTACCAGTTCCTTAAACAAAGTCCCTACAGGAGAAGAGAAACAGTTTTTCTGTGTTGCTCCTCTGTGTACTAAATAAGCTGAGAAAAGACCTTTTTCTCAGCATGGAAGCAAATAGTAAATGTTGAAAGATTTTGTTTAGAAAGATCAAAAAGCCACAATGAACAATAAAAGCTTTGGTACATATTGTTTAATATATGCAGCATATTTTCACGTAAAAATCATGTATACAATTGCATTTTGAAACACACTTGTGATGTCATTGGCAAGGTAATCCTGCATCTTGATAGATGTGCATTCTTAGATAAATGGATAACCAGTTACGTTCATAAATTCATTATTCACTTATGTAAAAGGAGCCTAATTTAAATAACAGCTACAACAAACAAACTAAAATCAGTAATATATGTGAAAATAGGAAGAGAAAAAAGCATGCATCAAACTTCAATGCAAGACTGTTTTTTAGTTTCTGGGAAAAGAACACTTACCACAGTTACTGATGATACCTCAGTTCACCTCAAAGACTAAACTGAGTGTATATCAGATGCTTTCTATTACAGTTAACTTGTAAAGGGAAAAGTCAATGCCTCTAACAAAGTAATAATATTGATTTTTTCACCTGATAAAAACAACCACAAACAAGTTAGAAAGCACTGCATTCTAAGAATAAACAACTTATTCCAGTTTGCAAAAGAAAAATTATTTTTCTCCATTATTAGATTTTTTTTATTCTTTTTTGATAAATGTAATTAATGCTTCATTAAAAAAAAAGCATATACACATCTCAAAATCCCCAAGACTTTACTCTCACTTAAATGAAAGCACAGTGGCTAAATATGCCCCACTACTGGAGTTCAATACCTGGAAATTTGTATGTTGATGTTATTAGAATAATTACATTAGAATTATTCCTAGAGAAAATTTCTGGACTGTATGTATTTGGGTTTTTTTATGTTGTGGCAATTGCAGATAAGTGATATCTTTAATCAGTTCTACAAATAGATTTTGCAAGTGAACATTTGACCTCAAAACATGCTCCAGTCTCTGGCATATCACCACCATCATGTATCACATGTATCAATGCAGAAAGCGAGGGAAATACATCAAGTATTTCAAATAGAAAACTAGCTGTTTCTGAACATGACGCAAAGTTGACACGTGTGTATTTTACCATTTCAAACAACAAATACAGGCTTTCTCTATTTGTGAAACGGGAGAGAAACAATAAAAATAATGGCCTCACTTGCTAGGCAAAAGAGTCCAGGACTTTACCTTTCTCAGCTGCTGAAAAACACAAAGACTTACCTTTCTGTACACCAGCATGTTTGGGGATTCATCAGCCACCCCATTGCTGCTTTGCCCATAATTATTTCCTTGTGCCATGTCCCACAAATTTGATCCGCTTTTGGATGTTGCACTGTAAAAAGTAAAAGTGGTTTCAGGAAGGAATCGCCTCAGGTCTCCTTGTTTCCCTGATGATTAATGGACCTGACTTTCTCCCAGCATGTCATCAAAAATCAGTGTATGCTCTTACTCCAACAGATATTTACATTGGAGCAAAGATGCTAATTCACCATTCACTGTCATTACTCCCTTTTGCCTGTAAATAATGGATGCGATACGTTAATCTAATTTAGACGCTAATGAATAGTCGCTGCGAATAGCTCCCTGACACACCGCTCACCACCACATCACGCAGACGCCTCCTCACAAGGCGCTCCTTCTTCCCCCGCACGGGCTCCGCCGGGGGACGCTCCGCACCTTCCAGGCCACTTTTGGAAGGGCTGACTCGGCCCCTGACGTGTATCCAGCAGTGCCCTCTGCTCACGGCTCGGGCCGTAGCAACTTTTGCAACACTCGAACGCACAGAAAGCAGACCAGACGCTTTGAACTTCTCTGTAATTCACCGGCGCATGTGTGTGCTCGTAGGGGCAGGTAACCAGGAGGCGAGGGAAGAGGAAGAAACAAGCCAGAACACCTTCGGGTTGCTTTCACCTACTTTCACCGTACTTCGCCGCCAAACGCCGGCTCCCCGAGAAGAGCCGCGTCTCCTCCCCGCCCTCCCCCGGGTCACACGGGAGCCGCGCCAGGCAGGAGCTGGGATCGTGCCGTAGCTCCGGTTTTGCACGCAGGTGTAAGAATGTGCTCCATCTGCAGACCGCACGGGCGGCTGCGGGGAGCCCGGGGAGCCGCCGAGCCCCGCTCCGAACACTCAGCTTCCGAGCCGAGCCCTGCCCTGCCCCCCGAGCCCGCCGTGTCCGGGCTGCGCTGCCCGCACCGCCCGGGGCTGCGCGTTTCCCGCCGGCCGAGGGCCGGGAGCGGCGGCGGCTCCAGCACCAAGGACAGCGCCAGCACTGCCCACCGGGATGCCCGACGGGAGCGGGGCCGCGGAGGGGCGCGGAGCCCGCCCGCTAGCTTTACCTGCTGGGCCAAGGTCACTGCGCGGTGGCCGCGGCTCCTCGGCTCCTGCTGCTGCTCCAGGCGTGCCCCGCGCGGTGGGTGTCAGCCGGCAGCGGGCGGAGGGACGCGGCGATCGCTCATCACACACACAGGCACACACACACACACGCACTGCGGGCGGAGGCTCTGCTACTGCCGCTGCTGCTGCCGCCGCCGAGGCTGCGGCTCTGCCGTGCTCTGCTCTGCTCTGCTCTGCTCTGCTCTGCTCTGCTCTGCCGGAGCGGCGGCAGCAGCTCAGCTCCCTCCCCGCAATGGAGCGGCCGTCACGTGGGGGACGGGCACGTCAAAGGGGCTGCCGCTGCCGGCGCTCCGCCACACAGCAGCAGCCCTCCTCCTCCTCCTCCTCCTCCTCCTCCTCCTGCTCCTCGGCGCTCTCGGCTCGCTCACCGAAAACAGCGGCCAAGAAACTGCAGCTGCCAGCAGATCTGGCAGCAGACTCTGTAAATGAGATTAGGCAGCACTGGAGGGCTGGGCAGGAAGGGAATGTGGGCTAATGGGATAGGAAAGGGAAGGGAAGGAAAAAAGGGGGAGTTGATGGGGAGACTGCGTCGCCTTCTTCCTTTACCAACAGCAACAGGAATCTGCTTCTTCATCTACCTATGCTGGACACTTCATGTTTTTTTTTCAGTGAGAAGTAGGGAGAGCTTGTGCCCTGCTGGCACTGCAGACCTCTCTGAGCAGAACAACAAAGAGAGCACAAAGAGTCTGTTCCAGCTAGATAGGAAGAAGCCCCGAGGACACCTCAAGACACCTTCAGGACTGTTTTGCTATGTTCCAGGCAACTGCCTAATTTGTGAAGGCCTCGTAATGGCCACAACAAAATAAAACATCAGGTCTGTCAGCTTTACTGCCTCATCACATACAGACAAAAATACTTAGCTTTTCCTAAGGAGTCAAAATGCCCAGAACTCAGTATCCACAAGATACTTAAGTGGTTAAGCTTTGGGACAAACCCGTTTGAAAGGGTCTTCTATGGAAACAGTTACTCTTATTACAAGAAGGATCTTGCAGAAGAAGTCGTCTTCTACTGCGCACTACACCCTGTGAAGAGCGCACTGGTAAATCACGCAATTCAAGTACAGAGGTTTCCATGCATATTGAGTCATCTCAATCCTCATTTGTTCTACTTTACTCACACCTCAGACAGACTCAAAACAATGCTTTTCCTGCTAGAAGTTTGTTATTAGCAACTCTTTACTTTGCAGAAGCCTACCAATGCTTTGAGTATGTTAAAGGTACTTTAACAGAGAATGTGGTAAATTAGCTAAGGCAACAACAGGGAGTCACAATGGCCACAACAAAATGAAAGGACAGAGCTGATCTGGACTTCTTGGAGAGCTGAGGAAAGGAAGATATAGGCTTGATAACGGTCCTAAAAAGAACACCAGAGTAAAGAAAGATGATCTCCAGCAGGAATAGGAATGTTTTTCAGAGACAGAAGTAGTATAAGGTGAAATGTCACAACATAGGATAAGAACCATCAACTCAATTCAATGAGATACACAGCAAAGGAAAGGAGCTCTGTAGCCAACAGACATTGTGTGTCTCAACTTTGCCAGGGGAGAACAGTTTAGGATGTCACAAGGAAAAGGCAATGTGAAAATAAATTTTGTGGAAAAGAGAGAAATCTGGAGTTCTGAGATGGAAGAGAACAAGGGAAAGAATTCAAGAGTACAGGCATAAAGTGAAGAAGTATCAATGTTGAAAATAGTGGGCAGAGAAATTTCTGAAACTAAAGAATAAACAGTGCACTGAGAAAAGACCTGTTTCCCCTTAAATATGACTTGACATACTTGGACATACTTCATTAGCATTTTGGAGAGGCTAATGAAGTTTGAATCAAAACATTAATCTTCCAACAGATCCTGTGATTCAGTCCAGACCACTGTTGAGAAACGAGAACCAGCAATAAAGATCTCAGTCTATAATTTCCCTAGCTTTCACTCAGACAGTCCAAATGAGGAGCACTGCAGTGTTCAGAGCTCACCAATCTATGTAAGGGTTCCACTGGAAGACAAGGGAAATGCCTCCCCAAATCTGCTAAGAACACAAGTGACACCCTTGTGGATTTATGGCACCAAAATAGACTCAAAATCTTATTTGTCAGACTTGTGTTTAAATGTCTTTTTGAGCGTAAAAATGGGAAATGTACAAAATATACTTAAAATGTATTTTTTACCCTGAAAAAGGGATGGAAGGAAAATCCTTAAAAATATTGATAATACACATATTCCTTCTACTTGTTCTGCCAGCCAACACTTACGTGTGTTAAAGGGCATAAAAATGAAACGCTAGTAAGCTTCCAATAAAATCATAGGTTTTTCTTACTCTGCCTCAATTTTTTTCTTCAAAAATAACAAATTTTATTAACATAAATACAGTTCTAAAGTAGAGCAATGACTTGGACCCACTGAAGTTAGTAGGTATTTCTCCACTAATGTCAAAAGGAACTATATTCCAGAGTCTTTAATCTTGTCCTCAGAGCCAGAGGAGTAACTTCGACACCCTAGTGATGTGTCTCATAACTACAGACTTGCTACATTGAAGCACACCATTTTTTTTTTCACTTCAACAGCCTGTTCACTGCCAAAATGAAGTAGAAGTTCTAAACCCTAAAGAGGGTAAACAGAAGACAAGATCAGAAACAACCCTACAGAATTTCCTTTTTGCCACCATTTTGTGGTGAAAGAGACCCTGGGCTGGACTATTTCCATAAATGCAAGTAAAAGAAAATAATTTCAGTTAAAAGTATGTAATGGGATAATCTCATTCTATTGTAGTTGGATGTGTTTGTTCAATAGCCTATAAAAGGCTTTAATTCATAAATTACTTACACATCTTTCCCATGTTGAAAGTCATTACTTATCTCATAGACAACCAGCATTAGCCTCCCCAGAAAGCACAGTCTGCCAGAAAGGGAATGGCCTTTTCAAAATGCAAGGCAAAACTACTCATTAATAAAACAAAAATGATGGGGAAAGGCTGCCAAGGGGCAGCTTTATCTAACAAGACAATAAAGTACACATGATTGAGCAAGGTGGTGACTACATTTTCTGCGTTTAGTTTGAATTGTCAATACAGCTCAAGTATTCCTATAACATCACATGCACATGGCATTTTAAAGTAAAAGTATTATGTCGGGATCTTTACAACAATCTACCTGGACACAATCAGAAATTTTGCCATCTGTGCTGCTGACCAGTACGGTAGCATCATGTTAGTATGCTGGCTATATCCATCAATTTATCTTGTCTTATGCCTAGACTGAATGTTCCTTGGAGTAAAGACATGCTGTGCAAGCTCTTAGCACAGCATGATCTTGTTCCATGACCAAGTCTTTAAAACATTACAGCATTATAAACAATCACATTCAAAATTACTAAAATAACACAAACATTCTAGTTAAACACAGCGATATAAGATAATACTGTGCTACCTTAAAGCATAAAACCCACTTTTTCCCTTTTTTCTTTTTTTTTCTGCTAGCCTGGTTAAGCACAGAGACAGTCTGTCTACTTTAATTGAACCCCTATATTTGTGACCTTATAGAACCACAAGTGTTTCACTGCCAGGCTCCAAGCAGGTGATTCCAGGCCCAATCCCTGGCCTTTTTGATGAGATCTGAACACCTGCTCCTTCAGGGGTGAATTGCAACCAATCCACTTAATGTAGGTCTCCAAATGTCATTCTGATGATTACAGGTCTCAGTATATATTTTCTAGAATTGAACCCAGGACTGACTTACAAACTTCACCACTTCTTTCACAGCACTTTTCTTTAAGTTCTAGGCATTTGGTTTGTCACCTACCTTCCAATCTTATTGGAATTGTATTCTCTTTGTCAGTTTATGTTGCTGAAAATCAAAGCTATTGGTACTCTGTTGGTTAGTGGAAGAGTTAAAAAAAACAACAAAAAGAGGACTTTTAAAATTAAAAAAAGGAGTCAAAAAGCAATCCAGATTTAAGAAGAAAAATTCTGATTTGATAGCGGAAAAAATTAGTCACAGACAGACAATTTCACAGGAATGGAAAACTTTTAGAAATAAGGAAAGCCCACATTTCCATAATCTTTCTTCTTTTTTTAAAGTATGAGATATATGTGTATATACACACCCCCACAGAGAACACCCAGTACAATTTGCATATATTTAAAACCTTGATGTAAAAAAAAATTCATACTCTACTGAAAATGTCGATTATTACTGTAATAGAAAATCCACAGCTACATAGAATTGGACGAACGTGGTGGTCCACCAGAGCTATCCATGGAAATTCAACAGCTTCTTCAGGCAGAACAGAACGACCTCAAGCACTTGCACTGCAGTCCTGACAATGTCGCCAGTTCTAACTTTACCCAAAAGAGGGCAGGCTTTCTCAGGCAAACAGAAAGGTTACAGCATCACACAACTACTATTTTTTTTTCCACAGAAAGAGCTACCACAACCGGTTATACACCCTCATTTGCTCATAAAATTACAGAAATGAAATATATCACATACACAGCATTCCTTTAAAACCGCCTGAAGACCCATGATTAATGTCCCTATCTTACAATAAATTTTCAACTGGAGAAATCAATCATGCACGTAGGGATAGAACTAGTCTCCAGAAAAAAAAATAAATAAATGGGGTTTTGAGTTAAATTTGGATCTCATCATACCAACATCCTTAACTGAAGCATGGTTCTGAATCCTGGCCTCCCAACTTTCAAAACAGCTCTCGAGGAGGATTTTCCATTTTGTTTAAAAATATTATTGACACAGAACAAGCTCTGCTTCTGCAAAATGTGACACTTTTTCTCTGCTTCAGATAAAATAATTAAAAATAACAGTGTATTGCTGTCTTATCACTTGGTATTTATGACACTACCCACAGAGACAAAGATGAGCCATTTATAGGTTAATATCTACATCTTCAGATGTCACGTACTTCACATAGGAATGTCCAATTACTGAGCAACTTTATATAAAGTAGGGAAAGAAAACACAGGGATTGTGGTTTTGTAAATTTAGCTACAATGCTTTTAGCCCAAGCTATTAGCTTAATTCAATCTGATGGGAGTTTCAGGTTAAAAATTAAATACCCATTGTATTTTTTTTTTGTGACTAAACCAACAAAAAAAATCCACCAAACCAAGTAAAAGGCTCTTCCCCTTCATTCCTCAAAAAAATCTCTCAGCCAGCCCTGATTCATAGGACAGAATTTGTTCAGATCAAAATAGAATAAGCCACTTATTAAGGATTAGTTAGGAAGAAGACATTGATTTAGAATCCTTTGACGTGAAAGGACTAGAGAAAGGAGGACTCAGAAGCCCTATAAGGAAAGTGGGCAAAGAGCATCATGTATGAGAATTCCATGGTTACAGACCAGAACAGATTAATTGCCAAAATACATCATAACAAAATTAACAGGAGACACCGAGAACTAGCTGGAGGAATAACCAATGCGGCAAAGAATTGAACTGATAAATAAAAATAATGCAGCAGAAGAAAACAAGGAGGAAAAAACCCACCCAAGCAAAAAAGAAGAGGCTCAGAAGAGATGGTAAAAAGTAGAGAATGAGACATAGGACTTGGTCACAGTTAGCAGGGGGTGGTTCTTGGAAGTTGTTGAAATGGTTTTTAGGGAAGATGCATTTAAGTTATTCATAAGGAGAGATTAGGGAGCAAGTGAGAAATTTTGAAAAGTAAAAATTGTCCCTTAGTGTATCTGATCTCATCCTGTTTACACAGAAACAGAGTTTCTGGAAGCTTCTGACAAATAGGAAAATGGCAAAAACACAGAATTGAATTTTGTGGGGGGTTTGTCAGTTCTCACAGGTGCTTTATTTTATCAAAAAACAATTCTTCTTCAACATACCTTTTTGACTGCAAGCTAAGATTAAACATACTACAAAAATAATAAAAACTATGGCAGATATCAAGTTAGGAAATAGCTTCAAACATTGGCACCACACCTCATAGGTAGCCTGCAAGTGCCAAACTTGCTTATGCAAGCTACTACTGAAATTGCCCGCTTTGCTCATTCCCTCCAGCAATCAGAGTTGATGTGACTTAATCTCATTAATTCACTGAGCTGAATGCACTGAAGAAAAAGAGAGCTCAGCAGTTTAACAGGCTTCGTTCATCATTTTTCTTTCCTTCCCCCACCTTTCATTTTGAAGTTCCCTCTATCATTCACAAATTCCCTGCCTCACATCCACAGACAACATAATAAAACAGCTTTTTTTCCCCCAAGGTTGCTTTGTTTTCTAAAGATTTAAATCAGACAGAATCAATTTGCCAATTGTGTATCACAAACTGAACCAATCTACATCCATTTATATCCAAGTATACACAATAAATACAGTTATTCCCTGACAGGAAATAAATGGAGCTTTCATTCTTTTAAACTCTACATAGCATTCAGGTTGAAAGGAGGGCTTGCTTTTTTGAATTAAATTCACCAGAAACTCAAAGGACTAAAAACTACAAAAAGCAAATATGCAGGTATCTATGTTGGCTAAAGACTTACATTAAAAAAAAAAAATAAAGCAACAGAATCACAAAATAGGGAAGTGGGTTTGCTGGGTTCTTTTCAAAGCACAGCATAGACTCCAGTCCTTACCAGAACACAGCCCATATCACAAAGGCTTTTTTGTAAACTTCGGTCTACAAGATTATTATCAGACATTCAACTTCTATACAATTACTTCAATATTAAAGGAAACTTCCATAAACCATCAAACTCCAGATGTATAGTTCAAAACAAATTGTATTTACTAAAAAGAAGGAAAAAAGAAAGTCAAACCTTTTGCTGTATTATCTAAAATCACAGCAGGGATGCAAGAAATAGTTTGAAAAACAATACATCTAAAGTAGATTTAGTGTTCAGAGTCAGTCACAACAATTTAAACAGCCAATAAAAAATCCTACAAAAGTTCTGATATCATAAAACTTACCTCAGCTTTCAATATTTGAGAGTCAGGGAGTGAAAAATGCATCTTTAATTAAACTGTACTGTAATACCAGGCCACTTTGCAAGCAGGGAAAACTAAGTAATCTTGACCTAGAGCTCATAGCCTGAAATAGCCAAGCAGCGAGGTAAAACAAGAACAAAAAAATTAAAGATGCAAGACATGTAGGAAAAGAAATCTAATTTTGTGTATTCTCTTTCCAAAATGTCTGGATTTTGTTACTGTGCACATTATCATTCTCTAGTTAATGTAAAGAACTGCTAAACACAGGGATATATGCATTTGGCTTTTTCATTAGTTTCTACTTCAAGTACAAGAAGCATACAGTGGAGCCTGATGATGTATCTGACAGATAAAATGATTAGCATGAAAGAATTCTTTTCCCTCTAACATAACAATGGTTTAAGCTCTATTTTTTGCAAGAGAATGGAGGCAAGAGCAGGAAAAGAAACTGGCACTAAAAAATGCTTTGTTGTGCTAGACTGGGAACTAAAATTTTATGCAAGGGTATCAGGTATCCAGCATGAGATTTGCAAAATATAAAGGCTTGTCTCGAATGGGGGGAGAGAAATATATTTAGCCATGGGCCTTTGGATAACAGAATAGAAGCGGGAGGACAGGGGGAACAAATGAATAAAGAGGTCATAATAGTGAAGGCAGGAAGGTAGCATGAATACATCCAGACTGAAAAATATTTCACAGTGGGGAAGGACAGTACTACTTATTTAATAAGGAAGCAGATTGAAATCAGATTTCACTATCTCAATGACTCTGAATGCCAAATGAAACTTGTGCAGCTTCCAACAGTAAAAATAGAGAATGGACTAAAATGAGAGGGAGGGAGCAAGGAGGGTAATTCAGAAACCAAGGATTGATCTCACTTGCTCTGCAAATTGGTTAGATTTTCAGGATAAAATTAATGAAACAAAAACTAAAACTAAATCGAAGAATATACAAAATAAAAAAAAAATTAAAAAAAGAGCTCTGTAGAAAAGAAGAATGCACCTGGCTTTTCATCTCAAGAAAGAAAGAGAACGAAGGCAAGGTTCAGGGAGTCATAGGAAATCAAAATATTTGGAGATTGGACAAAGAAAAAGAAAGAGCATTATAGGTACAGAGCAAAGAGTCCACTGTTCGTGGGCAAAGATAGCCAGTCTGTAAAATCAATTGACAACATCTACTTCTTGACTACAAACAAAAAGGGAATAAGTTCTGAGCAACTTTCAGAGGGGAGACCGTGTCTTTGTATCTAGGAATAAGTTTAGATAGTAAGGAACAAGGATGGCTGCAAAATATGAAAAGCTAATTTATCAGTCTAAGCCACAAGAGTTTTCAGAGTTCTCTAAAGGCAGAAAAAGCCACAATAAAGGCTGCAAAGACCTAAGCAAATGGCTTTTATGTATCAGTCATGAGCTTAAAGCAATGTTCATAGTTCTTTCACACTCCTCTTATGCAGCATCTTTGCATCTGATAGCGCACAGGATGCTAATGCAAAGGTTATCTAACCCATGTGTTTGACCTCAGGGTACTGTTTGTTCTACATTACCCACTGTGGCTATGTAATATATGCAATAAATAATTTTATGTCATTATAATGCAGTTATGTTTATTATACATTCATCACAGAAAGAATAAACGGAAGTGAAATCTGGCTTCAGCTCAGCTCACCTTAGACTGAGCAATCAAGACAGTTCTTTTGGTGTACAGCAGACATTCAGGGGTGACCAATGCATAGTCAACTATATTCAGCTATAGCTCTTCTCCATTGATTTCATGTTTTCTTTCTGAGTTGTTTGAAGATTATTTCTATGGCTATATTATCATTTCAGTTCTCATAATTAGGAATATTTTTCATTTTCCTAAAACTTCAAAATTTGCAAATATGTAAGAGGAAGAATCATGAAATATGAAACCAATCCTGCAATATCTTGCAAAGCAATAGTCACTTTCACAGCAGCTTCATCAGACACAACTCACTTCCAGGAACTAACTGCAGATACAGAATGGTAGGTACACACCTCAGCCTAACCACTTTTTTAGCCAACTAAGTATCACTTTAGTTTGGTGAGGCATGTTCCAGTATATTGTTGCTAATGTTACCAGTGTTATAACACTGCTTTGCCAGTCAAAACACAGCTATGAATCCCAGCCCCATCTCCAAGGGTACACACAATATCCCAATGATTTGTACACAGGCACCTGTGACAATGGCAGGCCATCATCTGTTAGAGCAGGAAGAGGATAAAGTCATGGGCTTGAACTAATGACGGGCAATTTAATATAATACTAATATGAAAATGTTTCAGTTCTAAACATCACCAGGTAATAATGGCATCATCACAGGATACAAATGCTTCATCCAATTTCATCCTCTTCAGTCTGGCCTCTCTTCATTTCACTACCCAGCACTTGGGCAATGCTACCTGGATAACTTCTCCATGCCAGCAATTCAGAGGGAAATAAACAGAAGTCACACTTCTTCCTCCTCATACACAGTGCTGATTCCTGCTTCCTGCAGTCTGCAGAAAAGCAAGGAATTACTACTCAATACGGCAGTCTGTGGATGCAGAGGAGAGTGCTTTAAGGCAATGATTTCACATCTCAGCAGCCAAACTTACACTGTAGTATTCATTTGGGGACAAAAATCCTCTAGGAGTAAGTCCTACAACTCCAGAGAAATTAAATACTTCACTCAGCTTTTGCTTCAGACTGTAACACAGGCACCTACCTCACAGGTCCCTTTCCTTCTCAAATCACCACTGTCCTCCATCCTAAAAGTGAAAATGCTGTCATAGTATTTTGTGATATCAAATATTCATGGCTTCATCCATCAGCATGAAGAGGTGAGTAGTTTTGTTATTTCAATGTATTAACTTTTCTGCAATATTCCAAGATCCTTCTTTGCCCAGCTCTCTTGCTAAAAAAGACATTATTAATTTATTTTCACAGTAGAAGCCCAGTAGCTCTAAAACATCTTTAAAACAGCCTTGCAGAAACCATCTCCAGAGGGGGGAAAAAAAAGGACCATAATTAAGAGGCAAGAAATCAGGTATGACCTTCAAAGTTCCAACAGCACATTTAAAGATGATGTCTTTTCATTTAAAAATAAATAATCACTTAAACTAATGTAACACTGATGTCTGAGCACAGTAAGGTGCTCCTACCAATAAAGAAACCTGAGAATATGGTAAAGTCCAACTGTCTTCACTTAACAATTATAAAGTATTTTTGCAGATTTTCTTGGAACAGTATGTAAAACATTACAATTAAACATGTGAAGCAGCAAAAAAGGGAAATGGGAAAAGGAGCTTTCTAGGGCATCAAAAGTGGGACACAATGCATGATTAATTTTATTTTCAGATCTTTAACTTTTTAAGAATGTGTTTAATTAAAAAAACATATTTGCATTACTCTCATACAGGTTAATGTTGCTCAGGGCACCAAATGCTTTGTGAGTGGTAATTATTATCAGTTTTAACTATATTGTTTAAGTATCTCACCTCCAAAAATTTAATTAGATTACCTGGGGGGAAAAAAAATCAAGCCTTTTCACCGTTCACTTGTTAGCAAACATTATTGTATCCACTTTTAGCAGGCAATTTACATAGTTCTTACTACCTATACAAGTGGGATGTAATACAAGGTCTTGTGCCCAGGGTCTTGTTTGGCTGCATTTTGTTCTTAACAAAGAATTTCACTATCTGCAATTGCCAAAGGCTATGACAAAAAACACCTCTTTCAGGAAGGTAAAATGTGAAAGAATTCCTTTCTCTTTGCTCTGCCTTACAGCAACTAAATTATATCCAGGACAGGCAGATAAACTATAGAATCTTCGCAAATGATTTCTCAAAGACATGGGGAAAAAATTGAAAATAGTCATGATTATCAGAGAAACACCTCCTTTACAGACCCTTGGAGGGCTCTATCTCCCGGTTATGATGCTGGCAAGCGTGAGTCAGTTCTGGGTTGCTGAGAAACTACCTTCTTCCTTTCCTGTGTTGTTTCCCTCGTTAGGAAAACACTGGCTTCACAAAGCAAGTGTTAACTGACCTGGAAAACTCATTTCTTGTATAGGGAATTCAAAGTCCAACTTGCTCACTGGGGCCCGAATTTCACTCTTCAGCTACACTGTTCTGGTGCTGAGACAGCAGCAATTCCCCTTCCTTCCTCCGTCCAGTTTTCTCTCAATCCTGTACTTTTTTATTTAATATTTTCCATATTGGTATACTGGCTTTCCAGGCCATGAAAGCAGGCAGGAGCTCAGCAGCACTCAGACCATCTGCACAGGACTCCAAGCAGGGCATACCTTCCCAAAGTGCAGAAAAATCCAGGTCTTTCTCAGGACAGTCACAGCTTCCTGACTTGAACAGCAGGACCAGATAAGTGAGGACAGGCCTAGTAATCCCACAGCTCTCAAAATTCCAATTCATGGCAAATATCATAGAAACCACAGCTCCCCAAGGTACACTCAGGAAAGGGGCTTTGGTCATATGACCCTGAGGAATCCCACCTAAGGCTTCTTTGAAACCTCATCTCAGTGTCATTCTAAGAACCCAAGGGGCTTGCTTCTGACACATAACACAACAGAGATATTTAATACAAATACAGAAGACAACTCTGGGAGGGAAGAGTATAATAAACCCAGGAGACAAATGGGAGCAGAGTTGACGAACAGCACTAAGACAGCCACTCTGGCACAGAGCAAACTAAGACTGACAAACTTGCAGGTATGAGGCAAGCAGATGAACAAATGGAGACAAAGTTAGGACCATGAATTTAAATGAGAAAGACAATAGTACAAAACCTTTCTGGCCTACAGGAAATCCAGTACAGTTAGATCAAAAACAGAATAAAAGGATTTTATGGTCAAAGAGGGAGATTGAAAAAGTGATCCTGACATTCTGACTAAACTCAAGTTCAGGTAGTTAGTCTACTTTGTGGAAAAAAACCTAAGGGCTAAGAAATAAGTTATTTTCTGATACTTCCAAACACTAATCAGCACTTGAATATTAGTGCTAAGTGAAGGTGGTTTTATACATACTACTGCTTTTCAAGTTGTTTCAGTAACTTCAGGTAAAATTTCCACTGAATTCACTGAGGTTTCTGTGCTCAAAAGCTACAGAAAGCACTCCATTCTCTATTTAGAGACCATTTAGCTTTTTTTAAATAAAATAAAACTCCAGATATTTTTTTAAAAAATGCAGACATTGTCATTCTTGGAGAACTCAAACTTTAATCACATTTTTTTCCTATAGCATTTGGAAGCTGCTACAGACTCAAGACACCAGCCATCTCCTCCAAGATGCTCCTGCTGAGACTTTATTGCTGAAAATAACTCGAATGTTTTTCATATTTGGATCCTTTAAGAGCTCAGTCCTACCACCAGGTCTTGTCTTACTGGGCTCTAGAACTGTATTTCTATGGGAAATGAAAGAGGCTTCTCTGCGGCAGCGGCTGCACACAGGGCACACACATACACAGACACACACCGAAGTCAACAGCCCAAACCAGAACAGCAACATCCATTTTATTAACAGAAGGCTTCTCTTTTATACTTTTTCTTATCTGTCCACGCATAGACATGTCACACTCTATTAGCCAAGCACTTCTGTCCACGAGTCTTAGACCATCTTCTGATAGGCAGTTCACATCTCTCATGCTGGTAAGGTTCAAAACACATCTTGTTTTTCTCAGTTGTTTTCCGTCTTTCTTCTGCCTTCCCATGCCACTGTAAAGCCATAGACTTGTTTTTCTACACTTTCCCATGCTCACAGCAGCATCCTTCCCGGGCCAAAGCTGTCTTCAGCCCAGGAGTCTTCTACACTACTCTCCATTCACTTACTGTTGGGAAGTGTGGCACAACAGTTTGCATCCTTATGGCTAATTTGTCGTCCCTCAAAACAAGGGGGACTTATTCTCTGTTGGAAATGGTTGCTAGCCCATGCCATTCATCACAAGGCATTGTCAGAAAAAGAAGCAATTGCCTGAGGTGAAAATCACACCAGGAAATTCACTGAATAAGGAATCACTAGCAGTGCTGAAAAACAATCCCCCCCCCTGCTAAGTTTCCTTACAGAAGCAATCTCAAGGACCAAAGGGGTTATTCCTCCCTCACCTATCCCTATTCCAGTTAGTGCACATGGAGAAATACTATTGCATCACATGGATTGTCTGAACAACTGGACTGTGGAGCTGTAATCAAGGTCTTTTTAAAAAGACTGCACTCTCAAATTTTCATGAGCTTTCCTTGTGACTGATATCAGATCTTGTGAGGGTGAAGTGCAAAACTAAAAGGGTTTTAGATAAGCTTCTTTATTCATTACAGTTACTGTGAATATTATACATAGAATTATTTTCAGACTATCACGCTAAAGATGCACAAAAGATATGCAACTCCTTCCCACTCCTTCAAAAAAAAGATGGAGGGGAAGAAAGAAGCTGAACTAGAACAGTTTATGAAAATAACATATCTAATACTGAAAAAAATCACAAAAGCAAGAGCTACACACTCAAAATAACCTTTTCAGTTTAGTACAGATACTCTTTTTCATTTCCAAATTTAAGCAGGTATCCCTCCTACCGATTTTCTGACAAGTGCTGTCATGTTGAGAAGTCCTTGGCACTCTAGAAATGTACATGCTCAACAACTTGCAAAAATAGTTCTTGGTTGTTCTTGTCACATGAATTATTTGTTTCAGACTGCAATTTCCCCTTTTGATGAACCCAGACTCAGTTCTGTTTCAGTTAAATTTTGATGTGTGAGCAAACCTCCTGACTTCTACAGAATGATGTAATTCTGCTGACAAGATTCACTTGCCAAGGTAAAACATGGAATGGTAAGGGAATGAATAAGCCAGCAACAAAAGGCTGGTAATATCATCTAATCATCTATTAAAGCTGTCTAACACTTCCCTTAAAATGCAGAAATTGCTTAGAAATCTACCAAAAACTGTTAGGCTAAATTTATTCTCACAGAAATTGTCGGTCCTAGCCTGAATTTTCCTGAAGACTTCATTAAGATGGTAAAGGCTGCAGTGATCAGACATTTTCCTGGACTTGCTGTTTTGAACTGTTATAAGCCAAGCTGGAGGTTAGAGATCCTACACTTTGAACCACTACCTTTTAGGGTGAAAGAAATTGTGTATTTCATATGAAGGTTCCACAAGAAATGGAGAGGAACAGATCTGGATGAAGAGCAAAGGATTTATCTCCTGGAAAGGCCAACTCAAAAAGTCAAAGGAAAAGTGATGCTAGAACTCTCTGGTCCTAACAAAAGGACATGAACTGAGAATCCCAGGCAGTAGATACTGGAACAAGGAAAGAAACTAGAAGGCAAGTGAGAGCTGGTGTGTAGGCAGAGAGACAGATTGTGCATGGAACTGAAGGAGGACAGATACAGTTTTACACTGCTGAGTAATCCTGGAATCACTTGTCCACAGAGGTACCTTTCTCAGCTGTACAATTGATTTAGGCATGTGGATAAAATGTGACAAGAACAAGGAAGACAAAAGGGTGACTTTCTTGGACTGTCTGGGTTAAGAAGCAAAATGTTCAACCTGTTGCAGCCTCCTACAAGCTCTTCCAGGGTACTTTGGTGAGATACTATCTCACGTTTCCCAGAAAGCTCTCAGCTCACAAGCTGAAAAGAACAGGAGAGAGAAAGAGAAAAAATGTCATTTAAGAAAATAAACAGAACCATTTATCTGAAGAAGAAATATTTTCTTCCTGGAAACAAAAAGCAAAGTCTAAAGGCTGTCTGCTCTCTTTGAACAGGAAGAGTTGCTTTACTATATAACACCTAATACTGAAGTAAAAATTAAAGACTCACAAAAGTCTTAAGAGTTACTTATGTAGACAATCAAATCATATTAGAGACTTTGTTGTGATCTAATACCAAATGATTTATTGGTTAGGTATTCTTTATATGTCTCCTATATATATATTCAGAATTGGACACATGGGGAAGAAAATATGGATTGGGACTAGGGAGAAAAAGCGTGGGGTTTTATGTGTGGGTTGGCAGTTTGAACTAGAATGGCACAACCTTTATTACTACATAAACTAACACTTTTTCCTCTCAAGTACAACCTCTAAATGCAAGGCCTTCAGTCAGTACACATTTGTAACAGAACTTGGCAGTACACTAACTTTGTGTTAATATCTGTGAATCCCCCCAACCTTGAAATCTTCATTTTTACTTATTAAAAATGAGTAAATTTAGCTTTTATCATTATCTCATATTTTCACATTTAATGTTCACTGTAAGAATATATGAAAGACATAAAGGAAGAAAGTATTTAGGTTGTCTACTCTTTTCTGTCAGTCACATTTTGGTGCACTCACCTGCTCTAGCTCTCTGGAGGTATCTACTTCTTTCTATTAATTACAGAGGGAAGTTAGAGAGCTAGCTTACGCTAGACATCACATTTTTAGCAAAGACTCTGTAACATAATCCTAGGTCACTTGCATTCAGTTTTATACTTCATAAATTTCTAAGCCCTTCCTAAAGCAAAAACCTACCAAAAGTCACTCAGTTCTCAAATCTTCCTAAGGTCAGCTGGTACAGTTCTGCACTGTTGGTTTAGACACCACTACAGACCAATTACACACCCAAAAACTTGATAGCCTGCACTATCTTGTCTCAGAAAGAAAACAGGAACATTATTGAGGTGAATCGAATTTTGTGCTGATGAACCAAAGTCTGGTTTTAGTACTTCTTCTCTTATACATATTTAAGCTTTTAAATGTAGGTTGAAAGAATGAAGGCTTAAGTTTATATGGGAATAGAGTTAAGTAGTTCATGAAATTCAGTAATTCATAAAAATCCATGCTACAAATTAATCTCTAAAAGATAGTATGTCAAACCTGTAAGACATTCAAGTTAACCGTTCCCCCAACATATTCCTCTCTCTATTGCTATTAAGCTAATTCAGCACACCTCCGAAAAGATTCAACTAGACCCCTGAGGAATGACATTCAAATCAAAATGACTCTCACATGGAATTGTTAAGATCAAGCCAAAATCTTTTCATGTGTACTTAAAAAAAAAAAATAAAAAAAATGTAAGAAAGGTAAGACTTCTAACTGTAGTATTTTTTTAATCTTCAGTCATTTTCTTTGAAACAATTCAAACTGTCTGCCAAGTTTAATTGGACTTCCATCAATTTTATATGCTTCTGCATTTAAGCAAAAAGTGCTGCAGAAAAAATGAGTAATTCATGTTGTAATTGTTCATTGGACTTTCAGAGAATTACAGAAGCAGCACCACCACATATGCTGATATGCAATCAAAGATAAATCATGACGTACCTGGAGGAGGTTAAAAAAAATGCAATCAGAACTCATTGGAAAGATCAATAATCAAGATTTTGCCTTGAATTGTTGCCCATATATGTCTACTACATATTCATCCTTTTACCCCTTCCTCCACATACAACAATATATTTACCTTTAGAAAACAAGGAACCCTTCAGAGCAGCATTATTGCCTGCACTTTTGTCATACAATAGGAGCATGCTCCAATGTATAAGTAAATATTATCTCAAAGTAAACACCTCACTTGGATTTACTGACTGTATTTTACTTCTGTTTTATGATTTGTTCCAAGCATAGAGGTTCATTTGCTGCCTCCTCCATGAGGATTACACTGCAATCAGAGCCAGACTTGGCACTACGACCCCTAACCTGCCACTAGCCTTTCTCATATCCAAAAAATCTAAAGTGGGCAAGAATGCTACATGGAGCAAGACTATCACAGGAACGTCCCACTTTAACATATTTGGCTTAATTTATATTAATAAAAAATCATATTTCAAGAAACAGCAGCTACTTCAGTTCTGAAATTAATTCCCATTTCCTAGGAAATGGCTTATTCTGCCACCTTATCCACAGCTTTTTAGTAACCCCAAAAGCAGCATCCTGAAGATCAAGTGAGAACACACATACCGATCTGTTCCTGAGGTTATTATAGATGCTATTGCAAGCATATTCCCATTTCCATTCATAGTGTGATGGTTTTTCTTAAATAACCTGTCAAATCCATATGGTGCCTGATCCTCTAAGTACCACTGTCACTAGCATGAAACATACACCTGCAAAACACTTGACTTTACCAGCACCACTACTTGCAGGAATCCCTTCTTAGCAGCTCTCTTTCCTCCACACCTCTCTCATCAGAACAGTGGTATCTACAGCAAGGACAGACATCTCAGGCCTACAAAAGGCAGGACGGGAATGAATCTGTATCATTACTGTTAGACTCAATCATCTTAAGTGTTTTTTCCAACTTCAGCGATTCTGTGATTACTCTGCACCACCCCTACAATGCTGACTATGACTGTTCTGAGTAGGGTAGAAGAGGAGAGCTGAAAGCACTCAAGGTTCCAGCTTACCCACCAGTACCACACCTACCAGACTGATGGCAGTATAGGAAATTTTCCAGATATCTCCACAGAAGTTACAACCTTGGTGACAGAGTTTTGTTCAACCCACAGACAATGCTGCAAAGATTACATCATAAATAGACTGCTTCTGTTTTAAAGACTATCCAAGAAAACCTGCTTTGCTTTCTCTCCCTCCAAACAGAGTGGGAGAAAAGTTATTTTCTTTTATAGATCTCTATTGGAGTCTCAAGGCAAGAGACTCTAAAGGTCCACAAATAAAACTCCCAATTTTGATCACTGTGGTAACAAAAATTGTTTATAGCATTTGTTTCATCAGTGTTCATTTGTAAGTTGTTAGGGTTGAAGAAACAGCAGAAAGAAGGTGTTAATATTTGTTTAAAAATTAAAACAAATGGCCTAGGTTAGAATGATCTACTAGAACTTTCACTAGCCTATGTGAAAACTTTCTTAGTTTTCTTTTTAAAACCATTTACACAGACATGTGTGATGCCCCTATGATTACTACAGTTACATGAAAAGCCACAACTGTAACAAGTCTGTGAGGTGTAAGGAAAAACAGATGCAATATTTTAGACTTAGGCTTAAAGATCAGTTTTTATCATGAATTGTTTAAGTTTTTAAGAATTGTCCAAGGAGTCAGGTAGATAAGTTCATTTATTTCAACTGGAAAACAGACACAAAGTTTTGCATTCATAGGACATCAAAAGATACAGAGAACTCAATCTCAACACAGTATCTCTTTCTGCTTGAGATACCCTTATTTCATTGAAGACTGAACTCTAAAATTCAGAGGAACACCAAAAGGGGCACCAAGTAAATTAACCTTTCTGGTGCTGATGGTGCTAAAGGAGATGCATAACAATGTCCCCTGGGCAAATTCTGCTCAGTTTTTTCCACACACAATTCTATCAATAGCCTGGCTTTCAGAAAGGAAAACTGTCTTTATACATCAACTCAACAAACACAACACAACACAAAACAGGTAGTCATTTCTCTAGTCATTTTATATAAAGAACTGTTACATCTTTTGAAGACACCAATAATTTTGACAGGAATTAAAACGTGACAGAGTAGTCCTCCTGAAGAAGCCCACACGTTCACTGATGCAAAAAATTCACTTTTTTTACTGCCTCTGCATTGTGGTAGCCAAAAATTACTACAGCATGATTTTTACTGGAAGTAGAAAATGCATCTTTTCTTCTAATTCTCAGGAATTGCACAGTTACACCAGAAAGCACTTAAATAGTAAGATTCATTGCAACTAATTTATGCATTCTGTAGAAGTATGACACACAGTTCAACACAATGTTAATTTTGCATGATTCCAATCTTGCTTGTTCAAGGAACTCTGACAAATTCTATCATCCTTAAATAGCATGGCTCCTGGTAAGTATCAAGTCCTGACTGAGCTGGTTTTTTTTACAGAAATAATTACCTTATAATTTGTACAAGTACACAGTATTCTGAATAAGGAAAAACTATTGTCACTTTTCATTTCATCAGTATTTCAACCTAATATACATCTTACCCAAGGGATATTATATTGCTGTAGCTTTTGGCACAGTCAAATATTTGAAATATTCATCAAATAAATATGAGAAACAGCTGCCCTCTTTCTCTCAAAAGGCAGCCTTTCCTAATCTTCTACTACACAAAATCAAAGTAGGATCTTTGCTTGAATCTCTGCTTACATACATGCAAAGTTTATGCCAGCAGACTCAAATTCTGGCAACAACCTGTCAAACTCAGCAATGTGGCAGTCAGCAAGGGCAAATATTGAAATTCAACAGTAACCAGAATGAAGAAAGACAAACAATACTGAAACTAGTGACATGTCTGTTGCCAGCTGCACTGCAGATATAGAACACTATGTAGGAATTGTCCCAAGTCTGCAAACATGGCTTGCCTGAGTCCTCACCATGGGTTTACTTTTCCATGATAGTTTTACCATTGAAACCATGAATGCTCATACCAAGGGGGTCTGACTCCAACTTCTGATGCAGGTGCAGCAGACCTGCAACACACAAAAGGACAGACAGCATTCCTGAGCGTATGTGTGAAGGAGAGCATGCTCCAACACACCAAATTGGGGAAAACTGACAAACAGATTGATGGCACAGCTGTCACTTTGAATCAGCAGCGAATGAATAAGCTCTGAAGGCTGAGCTAAGAGACACATGTACATAAGGTTAGAGGACATTATCATTCCATGTGACAAGGAGATGAGACAAGTAGGGACAGAACTGTAACTGCCAAAGACAGCACCAAAGATGGTATGAACTTTGCTACCAGGTAATTACACTCTGCAGAAGCACCACCACCTGGGATCATTAACACAACAAGAGGCAGAGCTCACACAGTGTGCCCAAGCAACTCATGTAGTCAAGTAACTGCCAGAGTTTGAATGAAGAGCAGCTAAATAAATATTTAGGAAATACAAAACACTAGTCACTGGGCGGGGGGGAAGTGAATTGCCACAAACAGCTACTGAAGGATACGTCCCCTACAGCTAAGTCTCTAGGACAATCTCTCTTTAGCTTACGATTTTGTAGTGCCAAGTACAATGGCATCTTAGCCACTATGCACAGTAAAACAGGATACTGGAAAAGGAATAATAAGGTAGCATTATTACCCAAGAACACTTTTCAAGGAGATCTCTCTGACAAGCTAATAAAAAGAGGAAGACAATGGCATTAAAAAGACAGATGCTCATTTTCCCATAAATGCACTTAAAATATTTTAGGAAAAATGAGGATTTTTTTCCCAAAAAGTATTTAGAAGACCATGCCATCCCTTAAAAATAGAGAAGGAAAAAGTTTAGCAACAGTAAAATTTCAAAAGATATTTAACTAGTTATTTAACCATTGAAAAACCAGTTGAAAATCATTCCTGTGATAAGACATGGAAGCCCTTTACCGGTTAAGGCCAAAAGCACCACAGGTAGCTAAAAGAACATTCATTCCCGTTTCACAGGGAGTATTTGAAGTTTAATGCAACAGAGAACAACTGGGGTTTTCACAAAACTTTCAGAGGGCACAGAAACACTGATAATCTTCACTGCCATTTGTCCACACACACTGTATACCTGACTAGCAGTACCAACCATTACTAAGAGCACTTTTTCTTTTTTTGTTTTGTGAGCAAAGATAACATGATTTTTTTTTTCAATCAAGACTTCTTCCATTTAGGCAGATAGACACAGTTGGAAGCAAAAGGCAAACCTAGCTTTGAGTAGAGCAGAGGGTTACTCACATCTCTACAGATTAGAGCTCCCTAACAGCTGTTCCTCTCTCCCACACAACATTCCTCTGTTCCAGGCAAGGGGAGATAGAAAACCCCACCTGCACTTTCTTCTAGGCATCCCCAGTCACAAATAGAAAACAGAAAAATGGAGAACTATTCCCTCCTTCTCTGTCACCACTCCTACAGAAGGCCCATGGTCTACACACACACACAAACACGCACACACTTGCCGTAGCTCCTCACAAACAGCATCTCTGGAGCCCTTCCAGCACAGCTGGTCCTAGCAGCTGAGCTCTGCCTTTCCTAACAGCTGTTTCTAAACAGCTGCACAGCCACAGCTGGAAAAACAGTTAGGCTGAACCATATTACCATGAAGTAGAAGGACGCACCATAATAACTCAAAAGGTACCTGAAAGACAACACAGTCATCAGTCACAGCCAGTACGGCTTCATGAGAGGAAAGTCCTGCCAATCAAATCTGATTTCTTTTTATGACAAGGTAACACATCTGGTTGATCAAGGGAAGCCAGTTCATGTTATCTTTTTGGATTTCAGTAAAGCTTTCAATACTGTCACAGGATCCTTCTGGACAAAATGTCCAGCACACAGATGGGTGGTGGGCAAGCAATTGGCTCACAGGTTGAGCACAGAGGGTAATAGTGAATGGGGTCACATAAGAGTGGTGATCTGTCACCAGTGGGGTTCCACAGGATTTTATCTTAGGCCCTGTGCTCTTGTGCTCTTCAACATATTCATAAATTACTTGGATGTAGGACTGAAAAGGATAATAAGCAAGTTTGCAGCTGACACAAAACTGGGAGGAGCTGTTGACTCCCTTGAAGGCAGGGAAGTCCTGCAGAGAGACCTCAACAGATTAGAGGACTGGGCAATCACAGGCCATAGGAAGTTCAACAAGGGGAAGTGCCAGATTCTGCACCTGGGATGGGGTAACCCTGGATGTACAAACAGACTGGGGAATGAGATGCTGGAAAGCAGTGCCACGAAAAGGGACCTGGGGGTGCTGTTTGACAGAAAGTTGAATATGAGTCAGCAGTGCCCTGGCAGCCAGGAAGGCCAACCCTGTCCTGGGGCGCATCAGGCAAAGCATCACCAGCCGGTCAAGGGAGGGGATTGTCCCACTCTGCTCTGGGGCGGCCTCACCTTGAATATTGTGTGCAGTTTTGGGTGCCACACTATAAGAAAGACATTAAGCTCTCAGAAAGTGTCCCAAGGAGGGCAACGAAGATGATGAAGGGCCTTGAGGGGAAGCTGTATGAGGAACAGCTGAGGTCACTTGGTGTGTTCAGCCTGGAGGAGACTGAGGGAAGACCTCACTGCATTCACAATTTCCTTGTGAGGGGAAGAGGAGAGGAAGGCACTGATCTCTTCTCTGTGATGACCAGTGACAGGACCCGATGGAATGGTTGGAAGTTGTACCAGGGGAGGTTTAGGTGGGATATTAGAAAGACGTTCTTCACCCAGAGGGTGTTTGGGCACTGGAACAGCCTCCCCAGGGAAGCTGTCACAGCACCAAGACTGACAGAGTTCAAGAAGTGTTTGGATGATACTCTCAGGCACCTGGTGTGACTCTTGGGAATGGATGCAGGGCTAGGAGTTGGACTCAGTGATCCTTGTGGGTCTCTTCCAAGTCGGCATATTCTGTGATTCTATTTTTATTTGTATTTACTGCTCAACACAGCAGTTCAGTCTTCTGTTTCAATGAATAGCTCCCAAAGGCATTCTGTCAGCAGAGAAAAAGTGCATAGTAGGACAACAATCCCTTGCCAAAACATGTGAGATTTCCCCGGTGAAAGTGAAAATCATTCAAAGGGAAGCAGACATCTACACTCACTCTCAACTATTTCATTGCAACCAGATCAAAATGCCATTAAGAAAGGAAAAGGTAAAGAGACTTTTTTTTGCCATTTTCAATGGTTGGATCTGATATTGAAAGTAAGTGCAACAATGTCATCTGGATTATTGACAGATGAAACAGTAAGATGTTTACTGTGAGAAGGAAAGGCAGCTCTTCATAAGGCACTTATAAAAGAAATTAAGAAACTGCACCATTGATTTTATTGACTAAATCTATAAGCCTTTTAGTGCTATGCAAATTAAAATCACTTCTCCATCTGCAGTAGAGACTTGGAACCCATATTTCTACCTATTGCAAATAAAGCACCACTACATCCTTTAAAATACATCTGATGCCCAAAAGCATAAGAAAGAGAGGGGATGAGAACAGTACCTACAGTTTGTATCAGCCAACTCCACAAGATTTAGTTTGGGATTACATTTGTAATGAGTCACTTTTTCTTACCTCAGTAACTGCCAACATGAGCACAGCCTGAAAACAGCAAAGCCTGATATGCAACAAGTCTGTAGCACATTTGGACTGTTGTACCACCTGAAAGTAAGAGCACTATCTGACAACAACACTTAGGAGTGATGCTCAGGGTAACATTCATTCCCTGGTGTCTTGAATTCTTGTTGCAGTCCATTTTGCAGAGGCAATAACAGCATCCTATTAGAGTCAGCCACCTTTCTTCCAAAACTCACAAAAACGCTTGAGACCCACAGTCCTCTGGCAAGTCTCCAGACAGAATTCTCGACAGTTACTCAATGTAATTGCACAAACCACTTTTGTTGTGGGGTTGTTTTTTTTTTGGTTTGGGTCGGGGTTTTTTTGCTATGTTTTTAAAAAATAACTTCCAGAGTTGCTTGGATTAACCATCAGTTAAGAGCTGGCTTTTCCCTGTCATTCTTCTCCCTCCAGACTTCATAAAACTATGTTGAGGAGTCTCTCCAGTGATGAAGAAAACATGAAGTAGCCCTTCCAAATGCAGGTGTCCGACATCACAGGCAAACCACCTAATATTCACTCTGAAGGACTGCAAACATTTTCTTAGCAGCTGCATAAACTAACTCTTTGTAGCAACTCCAATCATTTTTTTTTCTAGCAGAAACTTTTAAGAAATGGTATATAAACTTGCTAAGAATAAGCTATGTTTTTTAACAAACATATATGCTAGTTACAATATTCTAGTTACACTGAAGCACAGCAAACCACACAGAAGTCCGTTATGGCTATACAGTTATTTATATTGACCAAACTTGCAATAGCAAATAAATCCCACTTCACTATTTCTCCACAGAACCTATTGTTTGTTAGACTTACACTACTTTTTGATCTGCCTTTCATACCTGTCATTCCTGTGTCTTCCATTAAGGTGTTTTATTTACTATGTGTTGGCATAATGCTATTTCTTATTTTAGTCCTCTTAGCCAGGAAATAAAGAGAAGAGAGCACACCACGGAAAGACACTCAAGTGGCTGGAAACGGAGCTGTGGCAGGCCCTCTGCCAGACAATAAAGGGCTCATTAATCAGAATTGTTTCCTTGTACTTTGGGCACAGAAAATTTATAAAACCTGTGTTCGCCTTTTCACATCTACTGCAGTAGCACAATAATGAACAATATTCAGAGATTAAATTCCCACCAACTTCATGAAGATACGCATTTGAATAAAATAGAATTTTCTTGCAGCAGCTGAAGCAGCAGCACAAACGCTGCCTTAACTAGAAAATGAAGTCCAGGTAAGGGGATGGGAAAGACTAGGAGAAGCTGTGGCTGCGTCTTTCCCAGGAAAAGGTTTGATCAAAACTCTTACCTTCTCGGATCACATGGAACCCAATAGTTACCTAACCCAGAAGAAGCTACGTTTTCATAGTTCTGCTATCCATGAAAGTGGCTCATATTCCAGTTCCAGCTTGTATTGTTTCAAGGGATGATGACAAACTCAACCACAGACTCTGTAGTCTGAGTTACAGCTGAGAATTCTGCACCTAAAGAACTTATTCCTTCAGCCACTGATCCAACATAATTCAGACATATTTCTAAATAACTTATTGATGAGTATATCTCTTGCACCTTTTAATGTCTGCATCCCATCTATTCTAAAAGTAGTGTTCAGAAATAAACAAGCTCAGCAGCAGAGCCTGATGTGGTTTTCTTTCTACACTTGATGTCTACTTGTCAACCTAAACAAGACTAGAGGTTCAGAACATAGTTTTGTGTCTCATTCATGTTACCTCAATACGATCTCAGGACCTCGATATTAGTGAGATATCACTGATGTTGAAGGTGGTGGTCTAACAGGTTCAGAAAATATATTTCCCTCCCTACCACACTGCTAACTACAGGCTGTCCTTTAATTCGACAAAACAAAAATTTTGTGAGAAGACTGCAACAGTAACATTTCAAGTTTTGCCTTTTTTCCTCTTCCAAAGAACTGAGAAAAAATGTAAGTGGTTATAAATTAAAAATTCACAAAATGTTTTCCTTAATCACTTAAAAATCCAGTAGTGTGACTGAATGCTGTTTAGAACACTTATGGCTGGCTACACTGATGGGTAATGGCTCCTGAGACATGGGCACCTCAGATGCTGACAGGCAAAATCTAATCTCCTTACTCATAGAAAGGGTCACAAATCTTCTTGCTTGAACAGAGGCCAGACCGCATACATTTCACATTCTCAAGCTCTGCTACCCCGCATTTCAGAGAGAAAAAGAAGCATCAAAAGAGATTAAAATAATGTGGGCATTCAGAAAGACACAGCTATTACTCCTTAAGTATGCTCACCATACATATATGTAAGAAATTTATATATTGTAAATATGTATTATATATACAGCTTTAGTATACGAATATACATGTCTATAACATCCTCTAAAAGAGACTTTGCCAGTTCTCAGTACCTACTTTTTCACTTACACATTCAAAGGCCAGCAAGAAATGATGCCTATCACAATTAGATTTAACATTTTGCAGGTGCTTTCTGGATGTGTTGTTGGGCTCTGCACAATGGTCAGAAACTAGCAGTCTGGTGCCAGGAACCCTCCATCTCCTAAATCCATAATTTGTCATTTGTCTCATTTCTCTTCTGCCTGGGCTCCCATCAGTTCTGTCTCTCTATTCTTTTGCTAGGAGAAGCAAAGAGGGGAAAAAACCCCAAAACATAAGAGTAGAGGAAATTTAACTCAGTTTTTGGTTGTATGCTCCTGCTTCTGGAACCCTAATCCACTGGGCTGCCTGACCATTAGCTAGAGGTACAGCAGTAATGTCAAATGGGGGAAAGGACTTCTGTTTGGTATTTCAAGTCAGGCAGTGAGAGAATTGGGCACTGTCCAACTTAGATGCTCCTTTTTATCACACCACACTTCAGATTCACCATGGCCTTAAAGAAAAACAGACAATATTTTCTGGATTCTCCCCCTAGGCCAGCATCATACCTCAGTGGACTTATTCTTGCTGCCACATGTGTTTTCTCAGATGTATTGTTTTCTTTTCTTTCTAACAGTAATATTTACAGGTTTTTCTACAGATTGATTTTTATTCAGTACTTATTTTCCCTGAAGGGTTAGAACTTTACCTAATATACTGGCATGCAATCAGCATAACCACTGCAAGCAGAACTCTGCCAACACCAGTTTAAAGCAGATTGTGCAACATCATATTGTGGTGGGAAAAAAAATCCTTTACAAGTCAGATCACATTCTTCAAAGAGCCACATTTATAGCACAATGTGTGAGTAAGGGTATAGATTTATCAAGCAGTTTTAAGAAAACACATTAACAAAAAAAGCTTAAAGGAATAGTGGTGGCCTTATATTTATAATTGTGATTTTCTTCTGTAAACAGTTCTAATGTGTTTTTTCATCTTATTTTTGCAAAGACTGCAGTATTTCTCATTCCAGTATTTAAGCAGAAATGAACACTTCCTTACATAATCTTAACTATACTTCTCTTCTGCTAATAATATCTCAAATTCAACACGCTACAAATATTTGAAAGGCATCAATCGTATTTGCAGAAACAATTTACCAAGACCAAAATATCCAACATTAGTGTTAGTCACTTTTTCCACAGAATTTCATGTGCTGCAAGAAACAGATTGTACTTATCATATCATCAAAAATTTACTGTCAGTTTATAAGTATATTAAGCAGCAGTACTTCTCATGCAAGGAAACGTTCTGGGTTCAAAACCCAAGAAAATTAAAAGGGAACTTATTGTATATGTGTTGTGATGTAATGAAACAATTTACAGAAAAATGTACTAATCGTTATGATCAAATTTCATCTCTTAACAACAAAATCTCAAAGTATAGCTAGCCATTAACAATTAGGGTGGAAGAGATTTGCATGAGAAGGGCCTCATGCTGAGATCTTGGTAGAATGACCTAAAATACAGCTCATGAAAGGATTCTCCAACTGCTTGCCTCCTGTGAAGCCTCTTACTGCTCTTTCTTACATGTATTTTAGACATTCAACCTTGTTTGGCCTCCTAGGCTCCCTGAATCTTAGTGAGGTTCTCACCACTGCAACACACCTGTTCTCTCCTTCCTTGCACTGCTGCCAACCACCTGTCTCCCTCATATTACTTCAAAGCACAGCTGCCAAAATCATCTTAATTCATTGCCAATCTTCACTAGCCTCCAATAGTTAGCCCTACTGCATCCATCAGCTAGTTTTTAGCCACATGTGCACTTTTGTTTGTTAATGACAGCAGCCTCAGCTTATGCCCCCTCAAAAGGTAACTTTCTACCATAATAGTACTAACTAGTAAATAGTAAATCCCTGAAAGGCAAGCACATGACCAAATGACTGCTCCTAACTGACCAGGAGCCAGCTTGGCACTCCCTCCCTCACCAGCTGCCACCCTCCAGTTGTACCTTGGTTTTCAGATGATGAAAACTTCCATTAGGCCTTAGAGCACTTTGCATAACAAGGCCCCAGATTCATTGTCCTTTTAATGCTACTACTGCTGTGTAAATCTTAAATAATGACAGGGCATAAGAGGTAGTTTCTGGAATGTATGTCCCAGTGGTGCTGAAGTAGTCTCTAGTAGCAGAAGATGGTGTGAGAAGTTAATATCTGAGATCAGGTTTATAATCCCCAGTCATGAGTATGCAACAAACACAGTTAGCTGTGACCCAAATTTATAAGATGGTACCCTGTTTGAGACCATGTAAACAAAAAGCCTGGTATGTAATGGGAAAAAAAACACTTTACACACAAGTGCATATACATGTATATATGCATCCCCATTTAGTTAATATTTTATGCACAGTTATGTCTGACTCCACACTTTTCTTCATACTGTTTGTATCTTACTGTGAACCAGAATAAATCAGCTTCAGTCCCAGCAGTTCTATTAGTTTTATCTTCCAGTATTTTCTAAAAGTGGCTCCTGCTGTCTTATATAAATAAAAGCAGCTTTTTACAGGAGCAACAGATTTATAACTTTAATAAGACTGCTCTCCTTCCTGCATTAAAGTCTACAGTACATGACAAATCAGGTTAAGCAAGCTGGTGTCAAATCTGAAGACAAACACGTTTATGAGCCAAATCTTAATTTTCTGCAGAGCTTCAGGCTTATTTAGAAGATGTTAAATTATTGATAAGGAATACCAATTCTTTTTCCAGCTCAGGCAATGTCATATACAGACACAGCATATGTAACAATAGCTAAGGTAGATTTGCTGTCTTACCTTCATGACCCTTTAGAATTAAATTATCTACTTATTCATCTTTAGAATCCAGATAAAAAGTCACTACCAGCAGCTTAACAACTTCTATTAAATTCAGATAAAAGATTTGTCTGAAAGCAGACTGTCAGAAACAGACAAAAAAACCACAAGACACCTGCACACTCCTAAGCTTATTTATTAAAGTAGTATTATTTCACCACTACCATTAGATCTAGACACTTCAACAAATAAACTGCAATGTGTTCTGTTCTGGCCATGAACAGTTTTCTCAAAGGAGCTGAAATAATAAAACATAGTCTATCCAAAGAGGCAACAGAAGAACTGCAAACAATCCTGGAAGAAAGTAGGCAGCTGGCAAGAACGGTTGTTTGTGCACAGTGGCCTCCCCTAAACAAAAAAATTAAGAGTATCTACATGCATCCCCTTTTGCTTAGATTTGTTCCACAGAATATCAAGTGACTTTAGCCCCAGTGATTGTATTCTGGATCTGTCTCCTAGCATGTCCAGAGGAAAATCTTTGGGCACAACAATGGACATGATGATGGAAACTTTTTTTAAATTATCCCAACCAGTGTAGTACAAGATACATAAAAGAAATAAGAAAATAAAATTATGTAACCAATCTTCCCTGTTCTAGAGTAGAACAGCCATAGTGAGTAAGCAATTATTTACAAAGGAGCAACGATCATCCTCATGACCTATCCCAAGAATACCCTAACTATCAGTTTGAGGACTTAATGACATCATACGGTGACTTAATGGAGAATTTTTTTGATCCTTCCTGTTGAAGATGTCCGCTTCAGTATAAAACACGCAACTATCTGACTGAGGAAAGACTGATTCTCTGGGTTAGTTAGTCACTATGCTTCTCCCATTGGACACCTCAGACTATACCCCACTGTACTATTATACAAAGTAAAACAGCCTTAAGAGATAAAAATGAACAGCTGCATGCACACAAACAGAAATATCTTTTGTCCCCTGAATATCCTACCAGTTGGGACACTCTCCAAGACTTCTCTGCCAAGTGCAAAAAATTTGTTCCCAGTTCTCTGATGAGTGTCCCCAGAACTGAGAAAAAGCAGATTCTTTTCCGTAAGCGATGAGAGCCAGCAATGCTGCAGCTCCCAAAAATGTCCTCAAACGAAACCATTGAGCAAAAAGAATCCACTTGCAATTAACTACTAAATGGTAAGTAACAAACACCTGCTTTTCAGCCAGCCACAACTGGAATGTGAGACAGCACACATCCAGAGAGGAAAACTATTTTTAAAACCACACAAAATAAACCCCTCAAAATAGAGTGGAATTAATTCCTTTTGTTGTAAATAACCCCTTCTAAGCCCTGATTTCCACGTTACCGCTTCTGTTCTAATTAAATGAGAACACTGCTGCGGAAGCAAGCTCACCGAAGCGCTCCGCAGGGCGCTCACAGGCAAACCTGCCTAGGCCAACCACAGCCCTTTGCAGAAGGCAAATAAATAGCAGATGTCGCTTTCCCTCCTCCTCCTCACTTAACCACGGCTGCACACGCCGCCTCCCCGTCGGCGGAGCCCGGCGGTGCCAGAGGGGACAGCGGGGACAGCAGCGGCGGCGCAGCGGGTGGCGATGTCCCGCAGCACTCCCTGACACATCGGCTCCATCCCGTGTCGGGCCGGAACCGGCTCAGCCACGCCGGGGGCACACGGGGCGGGGGGTGGCCGGGCACCGGGCTGGGACCCCTCTCCCGATCCCTTCCCCGCGCCCCCAGAGCGGCCGCCCCCGCGGGACCCGCCCCGGCACAGGCACGGGCAGGGCGCAGGCGCGGTGCCGCCTCAACCCGCTGCCCATGGCCGTGTCCAGCCGCGGCAACGCCGAGGCGCTGGTGGCGCTGCTGGTGCTCGCCACGCTGTACTGGGTGGAGGCGGGCAGCGTGGGCAAGGCCGCGGCGTGCTACGGGCTGGCCGTGCACATGAAGATCTACCCGCTGACATACGCGCTGCCCATCGCGCTCCGCCTGCGCGGGGGGCGTGGGGCGCTGCCTGCGGGCCGTGGCACAAAGGCACGCATCTGGCAGCTGTTCGTACAGGTGCTGAGCCGCGAGCTGCTGCTCTTTGGGACGGTGGCCGGATCGGTGCTGGCCGCCCTGACCGCTGGGTTTTACCACCTCTACGGCTGGGAGTTTTTGGAGCATGCCTACCTCTACCACCTGACCAGGAGGGACATCCGTCATAACTTCTCTCCCTATTTCTACATGTTGTACTTGACAGCAGAGAGTAAATGGAGTTTTGCCCTTGGGCTCGCAGCTTTCCTGCCCCAGGTGCTTTTGCTGCTGGTTGTGTCTGTAGCGTTCTACAGAGACCTTGCCTTCTGTTGTTTCCTACACACCGCTATTTTTGTGAGTTTTAACAAAGTATGCACATCCCAGTACTTTGTCTGGTATCTCTGCCTTTTGCCTCTCGTAATGCCCAGTATTAAGATGTCCTGGCATCGTGGTGTGCTGCTTCTCTTTCTATGGTTTGTTGGACAAGGCCTGTGGCTTGCTCCTGCATACTTCCTTGAGTTCAAAGGATATAACACTTTTCTATTTATATGGTTGGCAGGCTTGCTTTTCCTTTTTATTAATAGCCTCATAATTGTTCAGATTATTTCACATTATCAAAAAGAACCACAAGTTGCAAAAAAAATCAAACGAAGTTAATAAACAGACCCAAATCCAGAAACAACCGTACTGTCCTTTATAAGGTGTTATATATCACCAGCACCTTGTTTAATATGAATGCCTGTGCCTTGTACTAAAGCACACTGTATGTAAACATTACTATTTCAGGGCTTTGAGGGCACTGATTGGCCTCATTTGCCCCGAGCAGCCCCAGTCCTGCCCTGAGCAGTGTCTGCACGTGTACCTGTCTCTCGTGTGGATCTTGAAAATGCGTTGCAACCTTCTCTCCAGCACTGTCTCCAGCCCTGTGTCCTGCTGCTCCTGACTGGATTCCCTGGAAGTATCCTGGACGAGTTCATCACTTAACCGTGTCTGGGGCTGAGAGTGGACTCTCTTGGAAGTACCCATTTCCACTGACTGTCTCTATCTCCATAGACAAGTGTGACTGTGCCCTAGTCTTTGAGGGTACGGCCCGTGACCCTCAGTTCCTGCTCATACTCCATGGAGCAGCCCTGGCACCCTTTTTCTTAATGTTAATTTGTGTGTTGAGGACTGTGGCCTCTGTGTAGAGTAACACAGAAGATTAAAAAGGAATATTGGAGTTTGACGTCTTTGTACATTCTAGTAAATCAGTGGGGTGTTTTTCAAGGGCTAAGATAATAAATACAAGACAATCACTTAATATGTACGCTAGGATTTATTTTTTCTTTTGTTTTCACAGTAACCTTTTAGCTGTGCAGTGTTTGTTGCTCATACCTGGTCTTTATTCAGAGAAGTAGTAAAAAAATGGTTATGTCATACAAGTCATTAACTCTTTGAGACTTATTTTAGAATTCAGATATGCCACTCTTTCACTTATTTTTGCGTTTTCTGTGCTGTTTGAATTTTTTAATAGATTTATTCCCCTTGTCGTGGAGAAAGGTTTTTCCATATACGTCGTGGATGACAGAAATGTATAAAATAAAAATTCTTGTTTCTTTCTGCCATGATCTGGAAAAGAGACCACTGCCTTCAACTGCAACTCATTAACAGTTACTGTGGATATTGACAGTAGCAAATGCAAAAAGTCAAAGTATAGCTAGAATGGCACCTGTGTCCCAAAAGCAGTAGGGTTTATACCAAAACAGTAATGTGGAATGTAGTTTCTCAGTATCTCTACTATTGAAAAATAAATGAAAAAGTGAAAGGAGTTGAGGAAGTGGAGCAGTTGTCAAAGAAAAGGGAAAGTTTTGAAATAGGAAGCTCCACAGTCTGTCAAAACACATTTATTCCCAGACGAGGCACAAGAAAATGTGGAACTGAGTATCAGATGGTAGCGAGAGGAGTTCAGAGCCATTTCAGAGTCAATACCCTCAAGAACATCCCGCAGGAGGTCTGGTGTGCACAGCTTTTGACAGAGGTGGAACCTGACAGTGTATTTTTAATAAAATCTAGTTTAAATAGGCATATGCCAAATACAAGATTTTACATATTTGCCTCAGCTTTTAGTTATGTCCTATGGGAAAGTGAAGCCCTTAGTGTGTAACATGGAGCAGAGCTTCAAGCCAAAAGAACTTCAAAGCATGGTGTGAATGGGAAAGGATGTGGCCAAGTGGATTTGCCTTCCAGGTTTGTTTTTGCCATGCTGCCTCACTGAATCCTGCTGTCTGCTGAGACAGTCCTCTTCCCCAGGATTGGAGCAGCCTCTAGCTTTCCCATGTACAGGGTTTTATTTCCTGGTTGTAGTTGTCTTGTGAGGCAGAATTAGAGTATTTTAATCTGTGAACTTATTGCTTCTCAGCCCCACTGAGTGGTTATGTGAGAGAAAACCCCTGAGCCCCAACAGCCCAGAGCCAAAGGGTGTGTTACCAGAAGGTGTGATGAGTTCCTTACACCACTCTGGCCCAATTTGGCAGTTCTGATGTGTTAGGAGGAAGGATGATTTCCCTGTTCAGAACACTGGAGGGTGATTCTGCTTCCCTGCTGGAAAGCTTTCCAGCACTCATGCTTACCTTCACATTGTGAAGATCCTGACAACTTCTTTGTAAATCCATTAATTGGATGAGGCAATGGATATTCTTTTGATTGTCTTGATTTTTTTGCACAAGTCTTAACAGATGTGGCACTTCCCCTGGCTTTGCCTGGGATGAAGGAAGAAAAATTGATAGCACCAACTTGTCTACATCTTCCACTAGAGGTATATCGCTGAAAACACTGATGGTATGAGCTACTTACATCCAGTTTAGGTTTATATTAATCAGCAAAGCATTTTGTGCGTGCTGTGGGTGTACGAAGAGAAAGCAGCCCATGTGGTTTTATTTTCCAAGGTCGAGTTGGACATGGTGCAGTTAGCAATTCAGCAGAAGACTGAAGAGCCCTTTTGTGCCGGTACCTCTGTTCACCTCGACCTGATGTGCAGGCAATAGTTTACTTTCCTTTGCAACTGTTCTTCTATTACCTGTCACACATTTTTCTGTTTCAAAAAACCAGGTTTTCTTCCCCCAAAGCAATGTTTTGTTTCTCTTTAACAGATCTATTTATGCTGTTTCCAGATGTTTCTACGTGCCTATTTTTCACCTCCTGTTGGCAAAGAGCAAACACAAGTCAAAAGCCATTTCTAACTACAAAAGATGGCATCTTAAGCCCCTGTGTTCATGGAAGAATTGTAATGGGGTTTGGGTAAGAAGTAATTTCCTTATGACAAATACATTCTTGATTCATTAATGGCTAAATCATTTTGAGGCCTTCAGAAGGCAAATTCTGCAGCAATGGGAACTGAAGGGAACCTTTGCAGGTCAGTACCAGCCCTGCAGCAATGACTTGACAAAGCTATGCATAAACAAGTTGCAAAAAGGCTTTTATAGAAACCTAGATTTACAGTCATCATTTTAATAATCCAGGATGAGTCCCTCTTTTTACAGTTGTTTTCTAAATTACACAAATGTGTTAGGGCTTTAGAAATAATTCAAGTGACTCATAAAAAGCTGGAAAAGAGAATGAACTGAAAGAGACAAATAAGAAAAGGTATTTGATAGTTTAGATCTTGCAAATCGCTTTAGATGGTTAAATGGAATTGAATACTCATTGGAAAAAACATTGAAAACAGTTGTAGTCACGTACAAAAAAGTTATAATTCTTGAACAAGTCTTGGTGATTAATTATAATGTCCTTAAAATTTACCAAATTATTTTTCTATGTAACATTTTATTGCTTTTGATGATGTTTAAATTCTTTTGCCTAATAATTTTATGTTCATTTATCTTCCGGTAATTAGGAATGGAAATCTCTGAATACTAGTGTTTGTTCCCTACCACAGGTTGCAAAACTGTAATGGTGACTTTTTTTTTACAAAAAAAAAAGTTGACGTGCGCAATGAAATGTGTCTCATTTGCCCAAAGTTTTCACATTGTACTGAGACCAGCTCTGAAGTGACAAGTACAAGATCTGAAAGAGTAAATGAAAAGAAAAACCAAAAAAAGGAACATTTTTGCCTTTCTTTTTACAGTGTAGCCTGTAGTCCAGGGGCTTATCACTGGATTCACGGGTGACTTTGGGCAAAGCTTCAGCATTTAGCAGTGATTTAAAATTTATAAATGCAATTACTCAAATAACAGGGTAAAAATTATAATAAATATATAAATAATAAATATTTCATTTTTAGTGTGAGCATGCTAAACTACCATGTACTTTGTCCCCTTTAAGTAACTGTGTGTTACTTGTATTGTATTGACTCCTGTAATAGTAAAGGCAGCGATTATATGCTTTAAACTGAGCTCATCAGTTACCGTTTTCAAAGGCACTGTGAAGCTTTTATATTTAACAGTGAGGTGAAAATCCAACATTTCCTAAGGTTTTACAGGGAAAGCAAATGTTAAAAGACAGTAAATTATGAGCAAATGGCTCCCTTTTTTATCAGGGAAGAATGAGATGTATTTTAAAAGGGCTGCAGAAATACATAGTGAACCCAAAAAATATATTGGTCATGTATTTGCCAAAGACAGCTGCACAGTGCCTGTCCTACTGATAGCAGTACTATGAAGTAGTATTACTCTGAATTTAGGACAAACCCTTTACTCAGACTGAAACCCAACCACTCGTGCAACCTTCTTGCTTAAGAGTATATTTTTGTATACCATATTCACAAACCTAAACATTTACCTCCACATACAGGAGCAAAAAGAAAAGTCCCAGTCAAGACACCTTTGCATAACATGATTTTTCAGAGCTAGCCCCTATAAAACAGTTCTTAGATATTTCATATATTTAGAAGTCAGAATCTCTAGTGACACTAAAACTTGAATGACATAAATTTTTGATGTATATGAAAAGTAAAAACATATGCTGCAGGGATCTTGAGTGTAATAGACACATTGAAGAACCAACTAATTTTATATGTGAAGGTGCACATTCAAACAGTATCCTGATGTTCTTCATTATAGCGCTCTGTACTAGTCACATTTGTGTAGGAGACTTGCTTCAGTCTTCATGCATGATGAATGAGATCAGAAACCTACATTTTGTATTAGTAAAAGTATCAGAAAGATAAAATACTGTCATAATGAAGCAGTACCATTGTTTTGTTGTTGTTATTTTCTTAATTACATTTCTGTAAAGACATTAAGAAATTGATGCAATAAATCCATGCAATTGTGGGATGCATTTTTAATAGCTGGTATGTCTCTTTTTCTTCAGTCTGGTAAATACAGAGAAGACCAAAATTTGTCATTTTTTAACAGTGCAAGTCAACAGTACTTTGAGCAAAATTCCTCATGATTCTCCTTTGTGGTACATACTGAGACAAGTATGGCCTTCTGCAGAGATAAGGTTGCATTTCGGGAGGTAGTCTTACTTAATGTATAGATAAAGCTTTAGCTGCAGCCTCTTATAACTCAAGACTTTAATGTTCTCTTCAGATAAAACATTTCATAGCCTGCACATAAAGAAATGACATGTAAGAGATTCTCCCTATTTTCCATGGAAATTGGTGGGGAAGCAAGCTAGAACATCAGTGGAAGAAAGATCTAAAGGAAATGTCTGTATCTGATTACATACAAAGACAGAACTTCAGCCTTGGAAATCATCTGAAATACAGGCAAATTGAGCAGGAAGCCCATACTGTGAACCCTCCATTATTTTTATTAAGGGTATTTGATCAAATGTTCTTTCTCATTTTACAGGAGGAAAATGGGATCTTGATAGTAATTGTCAGGCTGCATGAATATAACTTTGCTTCCTTCACATTGTCATAAGGGGGTCTATAGGATGTTACATCCTACAATAGCACTTGTGGAATTGTACAGGTGTGACTTGCATAAGCTATTAATAGACAATATTGTTGATGTAGCAAGAGATTATTAGTAAGCGGTTAGTCTGAAACTGCTTTTTGAAGGTTAACTCAACTAAAATCTGATTTCTGCTTCACGAGTCAGCAGCTGTGTTAATAGAGATGGTACTATTTTGACAGTAATTTTCCAAAGAGAGCTGCACTCTGTGGCTCATGCTTCCACTCTGTGCAAAAGAACATTAATTCAAATCCCCTGGTGATCTGACAGTCAACAGTTTTTAATCTATCCCATGTCCCTCCCACTGATTCAATAGATTGAATCAGCCATGAGGCAGGTTTGGAAAATGAAGTGTAAAAACAAAGTATGATTATCCTTCCCCTATTTTCCACCCTGTATAGTGTATGTTGAATAACTAAGATTACCTTTTGGAACACAGTCCCATTTGATCTAGGTGTTAGAGTACTTTGTTAATGTGAGGGATTTTACCCAAATGCACTTAAGGGAAAATTGACTGAGTAGGCAACATGGACTTTTTTCAAATGGTAATAAAGCTACTGATAATTTATGTCAGCTTCAATATTAGCCCTATTCTGCCCTATCTTTCTGTTACATATATATGACAGGTTAAGTAAAAATAGAAATACTTGTACATTCTAGTTTCGAGCTTCCCTTACCCAAAGATTTTGGGGGACACATATAGCCATAAACTCACTAAAAGAGAATGGGTGCTGTATCACAGAAAATTAATAATTCATAAATAATTATATCTTCTCACAGCTGACACTTTCCTGAAGAAAGTAGCACTTTTTTTTCATACACAGTCTGGAAATTCACATGAATAACGAGTACTTCACCTTAAAACTGTCAGATGTATTTGAAAATAGATTTTAATTACCATTAGCACTTCCAAGTTTAGTGCTGGCACCAGCCAGCTTGTTAATTCCAGCAGTACAGGAACTGAAGTCATGACCAATTTTCTTTTATGCTCTAATAAACTGGTTGATTAAGTATAAGAAAGTTTGTTGTTCAGAGTGAACCAAATGTTGTTTGTTCACTGGAAAGAAATACAGCATGGCCAGGGCCAAAATTTACGTATGCAGGATGGAGCAAAGTGATCAAGAAACAAGGGCAAAAAGTGAGGCCTCAGAGACCTTGACTATTGTCTTGCCTGTGCCACTAATTCATCATTAACAAGTCATTGCAGCTTGCTGAGCTGTTTGCCTCTGCCACTTGTGATGGCTTGATGTATTAAATGAAACCTTATTTGAACCAAGATGTGTCTCCTAATCCATTCCTGTAACATGCTGCCATGAAGTGATTGCAGTCTTGTTTGAAACAGCTATAAGTCTCATTGGCAGTAAACTAAACACTTAACTAAAAATGTTTTGATTAAAAATATTCAAAATACTTTTTATTCTGCATATATTTAAATTTTTTTGTGGGGTATATTATGTTCTTATGTGCATTCCAGCACTTCATTTTTAGGAGAGGGTGAATTACTGCTGAAGCTAAATGAAGATCTGGAAGCAGATTAACAGAACTCATGGTAAAAAGCTAGACAATTAAGAAAAATCATTTAGAAAAATTATAGTGTAGCTGATGCTGCAATTAAGTAAGATTTTATTATTAGTGGTCTGCTTAGATTGTATTGGAAATTCATATTAAAAATGTCTTGGGGAAATGAAATGGCAGACAGCTCTGCAGCTGTTATAAATGGTTACCTCAGATGTGAGAAATACTGGCTGAAGAACTGTTTCTGGATATTCATAAAATATGTATTATGATGTTATCCAGGGGAAAAGTTACTAGTTGTGCAGCACTATGAAGGCAAATTGCAATTCTGCATTCAGATACAGGTGAAACAATGAATTATTTCACTTTGGTCTTTCTCCAAAGCTTTTGTTAAAAGATAAATAGACCACCAAATTGAAATCTGGATCAGATGTGCTATGCCAGAAGCAGATCCAGGATGCTTCACATTTGTGTCAGACTTGTAATCTTCCTGAGCAAGTGCATGCTCAGTGCTGGAGGCCATAGGTAGCAGGAATGCACAGACGCAAACTTCCCTACGGCGTGCCCAGAAGTGACTTCTCCATGGTTCTTAAGGCACCCAGATGTTGCCTTAATCTATACTATAATAGCTGTATATATCTCCTCATAAATCTATACATTTCTTAAAGATACATATATATCCTGTATAACTATATATATCCTCATCTGTAATAGTACAGAAGCAAATTCATGCACCCCTGGACTGGATAAGAATCTGTTAAGGATATAGGAAGAGAACCCCTTTTGGGTTACAGGGCCACGGCAGTCAGGCCTGAGAGTGGAAGGTTAGATTTGCCTCTTAGTGAAATGTATGATGATGGCCACTGATGTGTTACTTTATAATGTGGAATTCTGATTGCTTTTTAGCAGTGGGAGAAAGCATGACTGTATATGCAAAATGAGAAGCATGTAATGTTAGGTGTAGAAAGGCTAGCAAGTTGAGAATTAAATGTCAGGAAAGAAAACTAATGTGAAGACTGAAAAATGGTTGATCCTTCACTAAGAAATAACACTGATACCAGTCCCAGCTCCCTTGTTACAGATGATCAGAGAAAGGGCTCACACATAAACTACTTTGTGAATTTCGTTACACTCAGAATAATCTTACATAAACTGTAGGCTTGAGATTTTGGATTGACCTCCTTCTGGAAGGAGGGGGTAAAGTTCTCAGCTCTCCCCAATAGAGAACTGCGCCTTTGCAGATTACTTAGTAATAGAAACAGTGTCTAGTTTTCCTCTGCATCTATTACTGACCATATGTGGAAAGGGATACTGGTCTGATCCATGACAGTTGTTCATAAGTTCTTAACCACACCAGTGTCCCTAACAGAGCATTCCCATAACCAAGTATGCTCCGTTATTTGGTTATGCCCTTTCTTTTACACCACACAAAGCTATGTGTCAGTTCTGGACCTGTGTATCTGCCTGATCTTTTCTTTCAGGGCAGATCCTACCCGATTGCACCAGTAAACCAAAGCTGCAACCTGTTTCATTGGGATTTCACAGATGACAGTTAGCAGCTGGTAACAGATTGATAGGTGAGAAGGGCAGAAAAGGGAAATCAAAGCTGACAAAACATATCTGTATGATGGAAAAGAGGCATTTTATTCTGGCTAGGTAATTAAAAACCAGGTAGATTCAGACAGCTTATTAGGCTAGGTTAATTCAAGCATACCAAGACTGGAGCTTGGTTACCTTCCCTCCTAAAAGGAAACCCCAGCTTTCTTATGGGACTTCACATGTTCTCAGTAAGATGGAAGAAAGAAGGGAGGGGGACTGGGGACAGAGGGAGGAAACATAAACTGATACAACTCCAGTCACCTGTACTGATAATGACTAGTGTAATTGCAAAATAAAATAAAGATCCAGCCCTTAGCCAAACCTGTCTTTTATAAAGTCTTCTGTTTTAATAATAGTTTGCCTTTAGCTCTGGAATTATATGTACTGCTGTTCAGGATTATGAATTTGACCTGTAGGTAAGTAAAAATAGTGTTGACTGAAGAAAATAGTGTGTTTTATCAAACAGCAACCCCTTTCTACAGACTGCTGCAGTTGACAGGGCGTGCAGTTAAAGAGTTTGGCAGATTTTTTTTGCATTTAAAACACCTTTTAAGTAAAGAGGAAAAGGCAACATTTCACACCTAGCCAAGGATGAGTGGTTTTGAATGACCCATGCTAAGAAATTGGTTTATCGCATAAATTCAAGCCAGGCTGAAAGCAGCTGCTGTGTTGGAGAGGCTGGAAGTCTGGTCACACCTGGGCTCGTGGCAGCTGTCTTTGGTAGGTCCAGGCTCTTGACAGAAGCATTTCCTCCAGTCATAGTACATGCACCCTGTTGCACTCATCCCTCTGTTTAACCTTAGCATGGCATCTGCTGGCTCACAGGGAGAGCAGCAGCCAAGTTTTAGTCTGCCTCTCCCAGTCATTTCCCTGTGAGCAGCCAAGCATGTCATTTAAATGTGACTTTGGACAAAAATAATTGCCTTGTGTTCCCAGTGATTCAAATGTAAGAGTTAAAAGAAAGTTCACTATATGTGGTATAGCTCAGAACTGCTCATATATTATTTGTGTGACCATAGCCACTCAGGCAATTCTTTACCAGTGATACAACTTGCGTCTAAGTCCTGTGCAGGTAGACATACTGACATGTCTTACATCCACTGATTCTGTGCAGTTGTGATCCTGAGGTCTTTGAACCTAGTTGGGTAATGTCAATCCAGTGGGAAATATTGCCCTCTATTTCTCTGTCATTTGTTGCTTCTGATTTTACAGTGGTCCCCTGAGAACTCAGAGAAGGCGAAAGCTATTAAAAGCTTCCTTGCAATCTGGAATAGATCACTGGGAAATAGAAATTGGGAAAGTTTCTGCTTTTGTCTAAACCAGATTTGTCCATTTAATTATTCTCATACTAGCACATTTTCTAGCACTTTTTTTTTGCAGGCAGGCTAGCTCTGACAGCATATGGGTGCCACACTTGACTCTTTCATCACAACAGGAGCAGAGATTGCTCTGCACTACTGAGAGCTGCCTAGACCCAGGTTTTGTGTTAGCAGGTTAGAAGCCCAGCAAGAGACATCAAGGTAAACCACACTGCTCACAAGATGTTTGAAAATGCCTTCTTTAAAGCCACTAGTTAACACTGAGATTTGCTGCACTTTTGTCTCTTCGTTTCACACTCACATACTTTTGGCTTTGATTATGCCTATGCAGAAAGAGAAGTGAAATTTTCTTACGGAGGCGTTACAGAGAATTTACAGTTCATGCAAAAATATATTTTTTTTGCAACTCATCAAGGCTAACACCATATTAATTTAGCAGTCTGGAAAATTACAACTAATTTGATCCTTAGTGTTGATTAGTAGCTGACATTCTGTCTAAAATTAATCCTCAGAATTAGATAGGAGGTCTCCACTGGGGACTTAGCTGCTTGAAATTTGAGCATTATTTGGACCTAAATTACAGTGCATTTGCAAAAACTGATAAACTAATACAATTACTTCTTGTCAAGCCAAGGTGTTAGAATTAATTCAGGAGCTTTGACTGCAGGCTGAATTGAAACACTTTACAAAGGAATCACGACGCATCAGTGACTGAACATGCATAGTGTTCAGCAGCTTAAAGGTCAAATATATTCATGAGAACATGTAATCTTATGTACGTTTGGTGAATGAATAAGAAAAAAAAGTGTCAGTTAGAGAAGAGAAAGGTCAGAATATTGAAAAAAAACCCCGTGGATCACATTTAGATGACCACTGTGGATGTTATTCTGATGACACATTTCTGCAAAGCAGTTTCAAGAACACTCATGAATACTAAAGGATATAGTTCAGCCTTGAGAATTTAAATAGGTACTCTGCTGCCATATGGCAGAGCTGCTTTCAAAGCAAATACAGGGTTTTTTCTCTTTTGGGAAACCAGATGGCAAAGAGGTTGGTATCTAGAAGCTGTCACACCTAGATCATCAGTATCAATCAGTTGTATGGGACAGCAAGTAATTTTAATCTGATATCTTTTCAGTAGTTTATATAAAACACAAATAATGTGTGCATTTATTTCCCAAATAAACACAAAATCATATAGGAATATCCTTGTGTTAAATTAAACTTGGTTTTTTACGGTATGGACAAGTCAAAATTTGATGCACCAGAAACTTGAATTATCCCTTTTCACAAGAAGTGACCTTCCATCTTCAGGGACTTATCATTAATGTGTGTATCATGCCTTCCTGAGACACCCAGACTCTAGCACTGCTGACCAAACACCTTCCAAAAGCATTACAACCACTTTAATGCCTTTTATGATGCTAGAGCAGGTGAGAAAGAATTGATAGCAACATAGGATATGACTCAAACTTGATGATAAAAGCTGTGTTTGTGATTTCTCTCCTAATAAAGGCTTCAGAACCGGCTGCCAGAGAAATTTCTGACAAGGTGTGACCTGACTTCAGTCAAGCTGTTAAAGCATGTCAACATTCATAATTTATTTTGGAGCAGTAGTGAAGTGAGTTCCCCCAGCTGTCCCCATTCTACTCTGTGTTGGTTTGCATTGGAGTGTGCAAATACATTGGAGGTTTGTGAAGATGTTTTTCCTATGTGTCAGTGTGAAGGGGAAGTTCCTTTCTCCCAGTGATGGGGAGCACAGCATTTCAATATACACCAATGGCAAATGGTGTGTACACCAATATATATGTATACACCAATCAACTAGCTCCAATGGTTACATTTTGAAAACTGTGTTTCCAGGTGAAAATCTATCACTGTAAAAATTAAACACAAAATAACACAGAGTATCTAGATTCTCATCAATTATAAAAAAAAAAAAAGAAAAAAGAAAAAAACATTAAATCAATAGTAGACAGTTATTCTGAAAATCATCAGTCAAAAGTCTCATTTCCTTTTTCGTTCTTGAAACAAAATATGTTTTATGATTTTTTTTTTTCAGTTTCAGATTAGGCTTTCCTGGTTTGGCCATTTTACATGAGAAAAATGTATGCAAGAAAAAAAAAGCATCAAACACAGAAAAGCAAACAATCTTTTTAAAAATACTTGGGTTTTTTTCTGGACTAAACAAAAAACATCTGATCTAATCTGCTTCTGACAATCTTAGCCGCTAACTTTCCTTTCATTTAATTTAATTAGAGAGTTATTTCTTATTCACATCTTGGAGAAGTTTCATGGCTTCCCCTTTGGGTGTGTTTCTCACAAGACTTGGGTATGGAGCAATATTTTATTAGTTCCTAGCTTATGTTTGTGATTGCTGTGGTACAGTGGTCATGTCAGTACTTCTGTTGCCAACTGGCCACAGAAGTACAAAAGCTAACAAGGGATAGAGGTTCCCATCTGAGAAAGCACACTTAATACATTGTTTCTGTTATTGCCAGAATAAATTTAATTACAAGTATTACAACTAAGCAGAATATAGAGAAAATTAAACAAACCTGTGATATGGCAAACCCATCACCTGAGCCTTTTTACTCCACAGCCATTTGGAAAGAGAAATGTTAATTAAGTTCCTCTGAGGAGTTTTACCAATTCCTTGAGTTTGCTTTTATTTTTACTTCATTCACTACAATGTATCCTTATTCATTCTAAAAAATCCTTCATCTTTTCATTTTTGGTGTGTTCCCCATTATTTCCTGTAATTTTATTTTCTGATTGTCTATTTATAAATTTAATCAAACACACACAAATAGTAACTGTAGATAATGCAGTTGACCTTTGTTAAAATACTGCAGGAAATTATAATAGCATTGTAATGCACCAGAGTGGAAAGAAATTCACTGCTATTCTGTGTTGCTGCTTTTCTGAAAACTTACTATCTAAAAGTACATCTTCAAATAGCATATCCATTAATGATATATGGGTTTATGTCACATTGGCAATTAATCTGTTTACATCTTTAAATTCAAACTTGTACTTGGACTAAGCTCTGCATGAAATTAACCACCTTCAGGCTTCAGCAACCATTCTGCTTTCTTTAGTTCAGATTACTTATTGTGAAACTTCAGTAACACCTACAGAATTTTATCCAAGAATTGTTCAATAGTCTAAATTGTGGCTAGGTATATTGCTTGTACAAATGTAGGGGGGGGTTGCCTTACAAAGCCATTTAATACACTGTATTGATTATTTGGCGTATTTACCATACAGTCACTCAATGAAAGCTGCCTATTCTAGTCTTTTGATATAGATATTCTGTAGAAAGTAGAAACAATCTACACATGTCAGAAACAAAACAAGGGTCTCCTCATGAGAGGGACCCCTGCCTTCTCCCTTTCATTTGCTTGGTAAGGAGTCAGGTCCAGCTGTTGACAAGATCTCTGTCTGTGGAACAAAGTCCAAGGGCACAAATGTCTAAGTGGCCATTTCCTCTGCTTGCACTCAAGGCTGCTGTGCATAGAATGGGCATGCAGTGCACTAAGACAAAAAACTGATGGCTGTAACATTGCAAGACAACTGAGTCAAGCTGAGCAACTTCACAGCCATTTCTACATGATTCTTCTCTGAAAAACTCAAACCTCTTCTTCAGTACAAAAAAAAAATAAGCTTTGCTTGATGAGAAAAGGAAAAGCTTCCTCCAAAGAATTCTTTGTAATTAGCTCATCTCAAACAAGATAACCTCAAACTACAGCCCAAGATGTCCATTGCATGAGGATATTTGTCTGTGAATGGCCAAATTATGTTGGTGCAGGACTGTTGTACCTGTAACACAAGAGCACAGTCCTGACCAGAATGTTCCTGCTGCAGCAGGTCCTTAGAGGGTGTGAATCTATTTCACAAACTGGCTATGGACTCTATTCTTTTATTTCAGAAAAAAACACACATTTTTGTAGTTCTGTATAAACCAGCAGGTTTTTACTTTCTTGCAATGCCCCCGTATGATTCTAAAGACATTACTCACATGATATAAATATAAAACCTCCATCTATAACATCTTAAAACTCATTGGAGGAGTTGTACGCTAGCAAATATGTACACCCTTCTTTAAATTTAAGCAGTACCTAATTTCTGCCTTAAAGGAGATATTTTAAAACATTCAAGACCATTCTGTAAAACGTTGTTCTTCCTTGATGCTCACCTTAAAAGTAAATAGTGTGGCTATATCATTAAGAATTGTTCTTTAAAAATATTCAGCCACATACTGACAATATTTCAGGAAACAGATCCCTTCAAAATATGTCAGAGATTCCTAGACATTTAATGCTTTCCTAAAAATCAAAGGCTCAGGTGTCCTGACAGCCCCTCTGGGCATGCTTCCACAAAGGCAGCAAAGTTGCTCCTGCAATTCCGTGGCTTGTTACACCTGCACTGAGGGACATTTATTTCTCCATTTTCCATGTAGGACAAATGAGGAGACAGCAGAAATCTTAACTGCAACAGACTCAGCCTCCTCTTTACCTGGAAAAGCTGGGAGCAGGCTGGGTGAGCAAGCGTGATATAACTGCAACATTCCTCCATCTGGAAAAAAATAGGTGGTGTTGGTGTCTGCTGGGACAAAGGTGAAGCTGTCAGCTCAGCTGGGACCTGAAAGATCACAAAACCTACAAATCTGCTGAGCATTACTGGCAGCTGTTCTAACTGCACAAGCCACCTAGAGTTATTTATAATGCAGCCCAGTGCAAATTGCATGACGCTGAACCACAGTGACTCATGCAGTCCTGGAGGTTTCTCACCTGCAGCTCAGGAGGCTCAAAAGGCTCTAAAACTCCCTTATGTATGAGGGCCCACTTCTGTGGTAAATATGCAGAAACCACAATATTGGTTTTCCCTAAATTTTGACCTTTGTTCTTCAAATACTGATTTTTTTTCCAAGGTGACCACCAAATACTGTCTCTTTCTTCATGAGAAATAGCAGGGATAAGACTGCTGAGTGACTGACTGTCTTTTTGTCTGTCCAATTAAAATCTCATTTGCAGTACTATTGTGATTAGATTTTTCTCTTTTTTATTCCATTTTATGTAGGTTTGGGGGGATTTAGAGTGTTCAAGTAAAATATTAGAGGAGAAATCTGAAGCATACCTTTCAGTAAACAATACAGATGTATTATTCATTCAAATTTATCAAATTAAACAGTGAGATTACAATCCTTTACAGGAATTAAATATATGGCCAAGAATGTTTGTAATTTAGCAACAATTCATCCTTATTCTTCAGTGCACTATGCAATGTTCTGCATAAAATTAGAAGACTTGTCTTTCAAAGAGATCCAACCATTTGATTTACTTTATAAAATAAAGTAAAAAGGAAACAAAATTTACAATGCTTTCCCATAATTTTTGATTCAATCAAAGGAAAAACCATTATTTTTGGAGTGTCTAATATCTATTTCATGTATGTCTACTGCTCTGGTTGAGTCTGGCAAGAAAAGATATCTATAAATCAACAATAAAAGAGTGACATTTAGAAACCGCAAATCTGAAAGAGAAATATGTTGCTGTTCTATTAAGGAGCTGAGCTATACTAGCTGCCAGCTCTTGCAAAAACTGGAAGGTTGCCACTGCACACGCTTAGTGTCATACAGGCATTGAAACAACTTACATTGCTGTTAGAAAGATCATTGAAAGTATCTCTCCTATCTGTATTCAACTGTGTACAAGACCAACAAGACCTTAGGCAACCACGAGGCCACATTAATCCCCTGAGAACCTTTAGAAATACAAAACAGATATCAAAGGTACAAACTGAAAGAAATTAACAAATCATGTGGGTAAAGCTCACCCAAATAAATTAGGAAGTCAAGTCCTGAACCAGTTGGAAAAATCTCCGTAATGAGGAAGCTGATTGAGTCTTTATATGCCCCTGCCTTAAGCTGGCACAAGAGTAATTCCCCTTTTCAGTTAGCTGTGCATTCAAACTACAAAAGATACTCATCATGGCTTTGTTGTGATCTTCTCAATTTGAGCAATATTCTTTAAGCATTTGGTAAATATCTGATTGTCTATCGTATTGGACTTCTCCTTTATGTGATGGGCATGGAAAAACTCTACTCCATAATTAAATAGATGGCCAGGTAGAGCAAAATTAAACAGGCAGTAAAATAATCTCTGTCTCTCACTGCTTTCCCCCTCTCTTCTGTTCCCCATGGTGCTTGAGAAAATGACTCAAAGCCAAATATTTCTTTGGGCTTTCAAGCTGATCAGATTGTTCCTATATAAGGAATCCAAACTTGACAGCTGCTTTTGGTGCCATCCCTTCATTTGCTCTCTTGGCAATCTGTTCTGCCTTGCAATATCCTGTGGAAGAAAGAAGGAAGGAAACAAGGGATTACTCATGACTCTGGGCTAGGAAAGTGATAGCAATCCCAGAGTGCTGTTGCATGATGGATCTATTAGACAATTCTGTTAGCAGATTTCACTTGATGAAAAGTCAGCTTGGGTCAGATCCTCTCACAGCCAGCTTTGTGAAACCCTTCTGAAGACAAAAAGGGTGCAAAGGTGTGATTCTGCTCAGAAAAGAGCCCATTCTTTCTTGCCTGTGAGTGGTTTTTTCTACTTCTTTCAGTCCTTATGCTATTGATGTGTTCTTTGAAAAATAATTTTACAATTTACACAGATCTTATTCATCACATTTTTTATCTCACTGACATTGGCCAGAGCATGATAATTCTGTTTGATGACAAACAGAGAGATTTTGATCCTAGAGTGAAACCAAAAGTTATGTCTTGATATGTATTTCAAGTTCTGGGGGGGAGCAGAAAGAAAGGTGAGATAGTGACAGTGATCAATAGTACTGTTTGAGAATATTCATTGACATTAAAACCAGGGAAGTCTCTTGGATATCAGATTCAGAACTCAGAATAAAAAAAATAATCTTAGCTCTATCATACAGAGGGGAAGAAGGTGGGGAAGAAGGGGATGTGTCTGCTCTCACTACAGTACTCTCACTGCATGCTGACTCCTGCTGCTCCTACCCTCACACTAACCACTCACTCTCCTGCTCTCCCCACTGAAATCTGAGATTTTGTTGAAAGACTCCCTATCATTTCTTGTTGTTCTTGATGTAATGTCTTCCGTGCCATATTCTGATTTGGCACTGGGAAAGATGTTGCCAGGTCATTTCTTTGTCATCAGGGGAACAGAGAGAGTGTTATAAAATCTCAGGCTAACATCATGTGAGCTATTTCTAGTTCTGCTATGTAAGAAAAGCACAGAGGAGTTGGTGCTGTCACTTCTGTGAGATTCATGCATGGTCACCAGTTTAACAACTTTATTTTTACCTATCCAGGGAATCACATGAGATCATGATGAAATAATTTTTCCTCCCTCTCTCTCTGTTTAGATGTGAGAGTTCTGTGCTGCAACAGATGGGGAGAGAAGGGGAGGGGAGGGAAGGGGAGGGGAGACAGGAGAGAGGAGAGGGAGGGGAGAGGGCTAAAGTACAAAACAGTACTTCTTATCTTCAACTGTCCAGGTGTCCCTTCCACCTCCCACCCGTGGATGCAGATCTGCCCGAATGAAGTTCATTTTTAGAGGAACCATGACCGATTTCCACTTTCATGGAGGCTGCCATGGCTCTTTTTGGCAGCCTGGCAATACAGAGGGCCTTTGAAGTGTGTGAGAATGTAAATGACACCCTTTAAGCCCCCTTTACACTGTGTAAAAGGGTTTAAATTAGAAACAGATGTAACTGTTTTCAAAAAGATATAGTATAACCTGCAGTAATGGAACTCCTTCCACTTACTTCTATTACATAGATTCAAAGTAGCAGAAAAATGGATGATGAAAGCAAGGGATTTATGCTTCTTTAGTTCTTAATAATTTACAGAATGAGGTGCTTAATGTGGTTCAAGGAAGCTTCTTGCTTCAGGCTACCTATCTTTGTGTTGTCAAGACCTTTATTTTATTAGTGTGAGGTCAACACCGAAACAGTTCTTTGCTATAGGCACAAAGTCTTCTGGAAATGAAAGTGTTTCATTTCCAGGATGAGAAGATAAGCCAGACAATGGTGCAAAGAAGTCGTCCAATCCCTGACCTGTGTAGCCTCTGCCACATGAACTCAGGACTCACCCTCCATTCCCAGCAGTAGCAGCATCCCTTCTGCAGGCATCTACCGAATAACAGCCTAGCACAAGCTGCCTGTTCCTCTTAGGAGTAGCTGCAATTCCCCAGCAGGTTGTCCCCAGCATCCTTTTCCTGGCTGGGATGTTCTGTAGCCCGGTACCTGTGGCATTTCCAGTCAGTTTTGTCTGTGTGCTGACCTTGATAATGCTTTAGTGGATGCCTCCGGCATGGTGCTGCTCCCCACCAGGGAGCAGCAGTACCTGCTCAGTACCTCCTCACTGAGGTACTTTCTGAAAATTGTCTGAGTTGTTAGTCTGGCTCTATTCCAGGTCAGTATCTCTTTCTAGGAGACTCTTTTTACTAATGTCAAGTAGCTGTAGGTAGCAGTTACCCTATCCCCAGCTCAAAGACAACTAACCACTGCCAGCATTTTGGTTTAATTTCATTTTGTTTCAGATGGATCCTACCTTAGCTTCCTCAGAGTTCACTTTTTAATGTTCTCATCTAGTATTCTAGGGTCTCTCTGTAAAGAAATAAAATTCCAAATAAAAGTAATCTATGTTCGAGCCAATGCTTTTTCAGAGTAATCTGAAAACTCCTGAAAAATTCTGCAGATCTTCTTCTAAAACCTCTCTGCATCTTTACCAAATTAGCTTGCTTTGCAATGTCTTTACAGGCTTTGTCCATCACTAAGTCCTTCTAATTACGTAGTTCAGCAGCTCTGACCTCAAAATGCTGTACTTGACTTGAGATCCATGAGCTCTATGTACAAAGCAAAGAGTCAAACATATAGCACCTTCCATAGTAATCTAAATAGCTGTAAAAACTGGACCTGGTTTTACGCCTACATAGTTACAGTGACCGGTTTTTAGCTCACCCTGTATCCTCAATAAAATTAGGTTTGATGCCAACATTTGGAAGAAGTGTGGTAATCCAGGAGATTTTAAAATACTATTTATCAAGTAAACCCTAGTCCCACTAGCGCTTTAATTCCTAAATTGCTTTTGAGAACTGGCTTGAAGTCTCCCAAGCCATCTGTTGGACATCTCCTCTGGATCCCAGTGTGCATCACTGTCTAGAGATCCCAAGCTGTTCCTGTGACTGTGGGGGGAAAAAGCTTATACACTGTAGTCTTCCGTCCTGGCTGATGTAGGAGGCCAGATGCAAGTAGGCAAGTAAACATCGTTTCTGGACCAGCAGAATTAAAGATGTCTATCTGTTTAATTGTTGAAATACATACTGACTTCAGAGAATTCATGAGATCACTTTTATTTACCTCATAGAAGGAATCCCAAGGTATTTTGTTACATAGTGAGATAAAGGTTTTTGTGTGGTTGATTGCCACTTTTCAGCCACAACATCTTGAGGGTTATACTCTTTAATCAGTGATGTCAGGCACCCAGCAGAATGATCTAATTAATTCATGGTTTTCTTTGAACAAGTCGTTTTCGTTAATTGATCTGCACTGGTACCCACAGGCATTTGGTAAAATTTAGGCAGTAGCCACTTTTTTATTACACTTGCCATGACAACATTTTCATTTGGCTACTCTCCCAGTCACAGAAAGGAAGTTGTATATAGGAAGGTACATGTAAATTAGAGAATCACAGGATAGCAAAAAGATCCCACAAGGATCAAGTCCAACCCTGAGCCCTGCACAGGACCATCCCCAAGAGTCACACCCTGGGCCTGAGAGTATCAACCAAATGCTTCTTGAACTCTGTCACGCTTGGTGCTCTGACCACTGCACTGGGAACCCTGTTCCAGTGCCCAAACACCCGCTGGAGAAAGAACCTTTTCCTAATATCCAACCTAAACCTCCCCTGGTACAACTTCAGGCCATTCCCTCGGGTCCTGTCACTGGTCACCACAGAGAGAAGATCAGTGCCTGCCCCTCCTCTTCCCCTCGTGATGAAGTTGTAACTGCAATGAGGTCTCCCCTCAGTCTCCTCCAGCCTGAACAGACCAAGTGATCTCAGCTTCTCCTCACACGGCTTCCCCTCAAGGCCCTTCACCATCTTTGTTGCCCTCCTCTGGATTTTCCAGTCTGCCTTGGGAGAAAACAAAACCCCTCTCCTGCCACTGACCTGTTTCTTAAATTCTATACTGTTTTCTACCTAAATGACTGCTGTAAGTTCAGGGTAGTACACCTAATCCAAAACCAAACATTATTTTGTCTACTAATACATCTACTCACATGATCCCTCACAGAAGAAGGTTAGCTTGCTCCCACTGATCCTAGTTATTTTATTTTCCTGATCCTTCCACCTATTAGCTGCTGAATATTCTGCCTGGCATTTTGATTCCCTAATGCTGAATCAGGAAAGAAAGGGGGAGGCAGGATTAAAGGAAGAGGGGACAGATTTTCAGCTGCATCAATGTTTTCAAAGAGAGCAGCAACTAACCCTCTTGACTTGGGTGCTGGGTAGCTTTTATTCCCACTAGTTCAGTGTCCAGAACAGCTGCATTTTGAGAGAAATTTGAAGGTATTTCTGAAGGACATTGGCTTTGCACCTGATCTTACCCTTCTGTTACCCCAGAAGTGGGGAGAGCAGTGTTTCTGTGCTGGAGCTACAAGGCACTCTAAATTAGACATTAGATGAGAGATAAGGTGGCTGGTGATGCTAGTAGTCCACATGACGTGCTGCAGGAATCAATGTCTGTAAGGGCCCCACACAGGTGACATCCTAGAGCACTACACTGGGAGCTTAGTATCATATTAGCTCTTGGACATAAGGAAGCTTTCTTCATGAAGGCTTCTCATGAAGGTCCTTCCTCCAGGGCTAAAATTTAAACTAAACTCATGTATATTTAAATTGATCAGGCTGCTGAAGATGACACAAGAATGAAAAGCACTGGCAGTGTATGCTTCAGCCCACTTCTTGAGCTTTTCCATCTTCCTTACTCCAAGGTGCTCCTCTGTCCCATGGCCAGCAAGGATGGTAGCAGCTGGCCAGGAGGGCAGGCAGGGTGTCAACACTGGTGGACCCCCCGCCTGCACAGGCACAGTCTTACTATAACCAGGTAATTGTCAATATGTACTGATGGACACACATCTTTGTCTGAGGGTATTTATTCAATTACATTCACTCCTTCAGCCCATGAAACAATACAATGCAATGGATTATGTCCACTGAAAGCAAGACACTGAAGCTATGCTCTCAGAAAAAAAATACTGAAAACGTGCATAATTCACTTTTAAAGATTTTGCAAAACAAAGGGTGTAATTACTGTCAGACCTAGCCCAGTGCAATGTTTGATGTTTACTGGTGATAGAGTGATATTTAACACAGTACAGATAATGGAGTGTGAGCAGGCAGGAATTATTAGGCATAAGAAAAACATAAACTAGACCTCCTCAGCATTTTAGAACTACATGTTGCAGTATGTCAGCTGGGCATTTTTATCTCCACCCCATTACAAAGTGAAGTCTTCCTCTTCCTATGCATGATATCCCTAGTAGCAGCCCTGTATTTGAGAAACACTTCACTTCAGTGTCAAGTGAAGGACACTGCAGAAGGAAATCAGCAGACCCTGAACAACACTCACTGCTTAGCTTCGTATTTGGAAATGCTTTTATGTCTCTGACATTTGCACACATTTCAACTCTGAACAAGAATAAATGCAATGACAAGAAAGGATGGTCAGCATTCAAGCTACATATCCAAGTAAGCAAGGTGGTGGCTAAAAAAGGTTTCCCTGAAGAATTATTATTCATAAGCTAAAATGATGAGTACAACAGAGTGTTTAATAGAATACAACCTTGGCAAAGAGCACCCTAGCTGAGTTGTATGGAAGAACAAGCAGATAACTAACAAGAAAGAAAAATTGTGATCTGTATGGTTTTGATAATGCAGTGTTATTTATTATCCTGACAGTTGTAGTTTAATATGTCCCTAGTTCAATTTCATTAGCCTAACCAGTGAATAGATGGCTCACACACTCAAAAAGCTGGACCCATGTGTCTCTTCAAGCTCCTACCCATACTGATGGCATTCTTCACCCTCCTGTTTGTACAGGATTTTTGTGTATTGTAAGTTAGCATCCGAGATCTTCAACGTGAATCATAAGCATGGAAGCAGTTAGCCTGTTAATTACCATTAAGGAAAGTCACTGTTCCCTTTGTGACTTAACTTCTTAATACAGTGGAAATTAACCACTGCTCTGATGCCTAAGGATTTTAATGTGGTTTTATAGATTTCTATAGAATGTTAGAAGTTTTCTTAAATTTCTCACATTTTAGGTGGTATTTAGAGCTTATTGAGCACTTTCTCACACATTACCAAGGTCAGGTTATTTGGAAGAACACCTGCAAGAACTCCAGCTGAGACAATAAGATAGCTTGTAGTCAAAATGGGAGAGTCAGTTCAGAGCCCTTGGAGGGGCTCCAAGAGACAATTCTGAGGAGTCCTGAGGGTGGGCACCAGAAGAGAATGGTACCATGGGTTGGCTATAGATATCACATATGTTAATTACTGAAAGTTATAAAAACTATAACATTTGGCTGATGAGCATGCACATGTTTTTAGTGTGCACCTTAGAAGCTTCTAATAAAAAACCCTTATCTATCTATCTATCTATCTATCTATCAATCATCTCCAGTCTTGAAAGTCCTTTGCAGGATTTTTAGGCATCAGCTCAAGCACTGACATGAATCCCCTATCCAAATAAATACAACACCTGGGGTAGTAGAGAGGAGAAGGAGAAAAGCTTTGTAACAAAGGCCAGTTTTGAAGCAATTTATGATTTAGCTCACTTGTGGTATGGTTTGTCTTTAAAATAGGTGCTTTCTGTACTCTCAGACTAACAGGCGCCTGCCTCAGGGTTCTGCCTACGTGAATGTTCAGCTCTGTTGCCTCCATTCTCATTAGTTTGCTGATCCCCTGTTGGCTCAGACTGTGACCACACAGCTGTCAGTGAGGGAGATGCAGGCATTTCCTAGGAACTTTTAGGAGTGTAATGCATTTTTGATCTAAAGAGCACACATATGTTATCAGAAGCAGTGATTAGCATTTTCAGGATCCAAACCATGAATTCTTATATAAATAATACAGTAACTCAATAGCTACAACTCCTTAACTAAGGCCCATGCTCTACCCCAGCAGTTTTCTTTGCCTTCTTTGTGTGTACCTGTTTTTCCTCTCATTCTGCACATAAAGACACATTCAGATGCACATATGCACAGATATTTACCTTCCACTTTGAAACTGAGCCATATCAAAGCCTAAAGAAAATTTTAGTAGTATGGCTATCCAGAGCAGTGCACATTAGAGCATTTTGTGGACTATTTTCAGCTCTCAGCATTAGAAACATTCCTCCAGTGTGCTACTATGATCATCTTTTCTAAGAAAAATTAGGATTTTATGAATGATATGCAGGTACTATATACCACTATATACCACTAGAAGGTATTTCATATTGTGTGGCTTCACAATTAATAAACTCCTAGCATCATGTGGCTACAATATGCAACTGATCACAGTTGCACAGCACAGCAATAATCAAATATTTCTGCAAAACTGGACATTTTCCTCTCCCGTTGGGAATATGATTACACCTTTTCAATATGCCAATCTGAGTCACACAAAATTAATCTTGCCAGAGGCTTTTAACAAGGTTCTTTAGTCATTTAGAGATATGCCTTTCTATTTCTGCTAAGGTTATGCAAAAAAAGAAAAAACCCAACGAACAGCGATTCATTAAAGCTTTTACTTAAGAGGTATTTATTGCAGGTTTGGGTTTTTTTTAATTATTTGCTAAAACTGAAACAGTATTGCAAGTTTTATCTACTGCCTCAACAGAAGTTTGAAACAAAATTTTACTTAACCCTTTGCATCCACTAACTCTTCATGACTTTATCTGCCATTTTCTATCCTAAATCTGTTCATCTGCATTAGAATTTTCCCTGAAAAATCATATTGTTTTCATTTTCTTCTCATGTCCTCTATTGTGTGGATGCTCCCCTGCCACTGAATGTTCTGTTCTATTATCTTCTTTTTTCCTGCCTTTCTGTGGCTAGTTCTCCCTTTCCCATTTACTATTATGGATATCTATATGTATTCTCTACATAGCACCAGATTCAGTTATGAGGTGGAAAAAGCAGGGATTCATATGAAAGGGAATTGGGGAAGCAGAGAGATCTGCTTTTACTGTCTCTTTCTGGTTTTCTTCAAATTTCTACTCAAAAAAACTGTGCCAGAAAAATTCTAATATTGGATTAGTCAATATTAGTCTATTAGCTTAGAAAAAGAGGTTTGCCACTCAGCCTGCACAATCATTTGCTAGTTGCCAAGATGGACAATTCATCTTCAGAGGATCTGAGTGAAGTCTTTCAGTTATGACCCAGAACTGAAGGAAGTCTGATCCTTCTCCTCCTTTGAAATCCACAAGGGAGTTCATTAAAGTGTTTGCCATGTTTTTTAATTTTTTTTTCTCCCATCCTCTGATTCTCTAGCCTTCACACTTGCCTTTTTCTCTGACCTCTGCTTCTCTCCTTTGATCATTATCCTCAATCTGTTCTTTTTGAAGACTTTTTAATTTATCAGTGCCTACTGAAGCAAATTCCCTTTCTTCTTACTGCCTGCTGATGGTCACTTTCCCACTTAGCTTGGGCTAAAGGGACAGTGCTATAGATATAAACCCCAGTGGATGTCCCTATTGCAGCAATAATCAGAGAAACAGATTTCTTAATAGCTCCACTGGAAATGTGACTGGTGTCTCTGCAGCAAGTCTTATGCTGGTTGTATCTCCAGAAGGCACAAACAAGGCTGCAGCCTTTTGTAAAACCAGTAAGGAAGTTTGGGATCAGATACTTGGATTTCAAAAGGGAACCTTTTGCTATTATACACACAAAGCATTCATCCCACTGGGGAAAGCACACAGGATGCCCAGGAACAGCTAGATTTTGAACACATTTGAAGTTGCTTATTGCTGCTACTTTTTTCCTTTGAATTCCAATTGGATGTGCATACTTGCCTATGGAGCAATCTTCATTGAAAACAAGCAGAACCAGCAGCTTGTATATATATATCTCTTAACTGGCTTTACAAGAACAAGTGTTTTTAATTTTAGTATGGTTATATAGCACAGCAGGGATTAGAAAACAGTTTTTGAATAGAAGTGCTGCTGTGGAACAAGTTTCTGTTTCTGGAGTCCAAGTCAAATTTTCTTGATGTAACTACAGAGTTCTCAAATTAAGCATATGGTACACAGCTCAGGAGGGCACTGTGGGAGCTGTCAGGGCAATTGGTGCAGGATCAGGAATGCTCTGAGCATGGGGTTCAAAACCATGCTTTCCAGCACTGGCTTTGACACAGATTTTTCTCTCTGGCTTTAGGCAAGCAATCTGACCTTGCTGGCTCACTATCTGTGCTGCCCTCTTTCCCAGTCAATGAGAATTAGCTCTTTGTAAAGGACTTCACAGACTTACAGTGCCCCATAGCTGCTACGGCCTGAATTCCTGATTACATCCAGACCCTTTTTTCAATGCTTCAAGGTCCCCTTACGCAGTCAATGATGCAAAGATCCTGTATCTAAGTAGCAGTTGGTCCCTCTGTACATGGGACAGTTTGTTGTGTCCCTGACCACCTGTTATTGGAAACTATCATCAGGGATTCATCTTTCCTCTAATTCAAGTGTCCCTCAGTTCCATGTGTTGGTGTAGCCCAATTACCAAACTGGTCTCTTCCCACTGACATCTTTTATGTGAGAAACACAGTAGCATCTTCAAAGTCCAAACCTATTAGATTAAAAGGGCTCCAGCTCTCAATCACAGTCTTGAAAACATTCAGCTCAGAGTGTCCATTTCCACCTCCTACTGTAAAAGCAGCATCTTTTTCTTCACAATGACTAGATCTGTTGCCTTGGCTACAGCTTCACACAGAGTAGGGTCACCTTCCCTTTCAAGAAAAATCATTGAAAGATTTCATTTACACTAGGTCCCTTATCCCCATACCAGTCACTTTTTACACTGGTTTTTATTGCCCTAATGTTCCATTCTCCAAAAATGAAGAAGCAAATGGGGTGACAACAAACAGTGGGATGGAGATGAGGGAAGCAGCTGTCAGCTTAATAAGTAGATACAAGCACTGATTAATTAAACAGCTCTGCCACTAACAAAACCTTTGAGCAACATTTCCTATTCTCCTCTTCCTATCCCATGCACTTGTAAGCTTGCAGCTACCATGGAGCTTAGTATTTCTAAGAGGAGATGCTGTTTTCATAATTATAGTGGAAGTTTTTATGCTAAGTCAGGTTTGAAAACCTGTCACTGAAATTGACCTCTCATGTCCTTGACAGTTCTGTGTCTCCCACCACACTTAGTTACAGAGAACAAATGTGCAAGTCCAAAACCTCTCTACCTTTTTCACTGAAACAACTTTTCCTAACACACCAAGATTGCCCACAAAAGCAACCATAAACCCAGTTTTTTAGAACTTCCCTTTGATTCAGAGGAAAGAAGTGTGGACATGACTGAGTAGCCACCCATGCTGTAAATCCTGTTTGCAAATGTGATTAGGCTGAGAATGGCATTAGGAACTTCCAATGCCCTCTAAGACCGTATTAGCTTTCTTTCACCTAGGAATTCATTAGTAAAGTGGAACCCTTTCACTACAGATGGGTTGTGTTGCCTCAGCCCCACAAAACGAATTAGGACCTGACTGCAATAAGCTAAGTGACTCTATTCCCAAGGTGACGTTTCTGACTAAACTTTTGCATCATCAAGGCAGTCACCAATTGATCCACAAATGCTGCAGAAGAGGTTGCTACACTGGGAATGTGTTGGACATATTGGAAAACTAGTCTATTTTTAAGCACATATCCCGTGGAAGACAGAGGGAACCCAAGACCAACCAGTTGCTGTTGACTTACCTTCTGGTCATCCAGCAGTTGCAGTAAGGGCAAAGTGGTTTCTCCAGACCCTTCCCTCAGCTTTGGATCCTATTTCTTTCCTTTCTGACACCTTTGCTTCTCACAACATGAGGAATCACGTAGGTCTCTGCTTACAATATTTCATGCTTAGCATTTCAAAATTTGATTTTAGACATTCTGCTGAGCAGCACAGTTAGCTCAGTGAGGAAAATTCACTCTGCAGGACACCAATTCATGATACCTCTGATGCAGCCAACAGCAAAATGCTACCTGTGAAGGCTTTATAAAAATCTCTCCACTGACAGTTGCCAGCCCATTCGTCTTGGTTTAGCTGTCACATCTGCTTGAACGAAAAGAGTTGAGGGATACCACTCTACAACAGATTTAAAACCTTAAAAAGGGGAAAAAACACTTAAAAGACCTTACAGTTTCTTAATACTGTAGCCTCAAGCCAGGGGCTTTCTCCCCATGAAATACTTTCACAGTGGGGAATAAACAGTTTCAATTTCCCTCTGTTTTGTCACTGAAACATGCATTCCCTGAACTAAAGGCAGGCATCTTCATTAGTCTTTTGTAAATGAAGATGACCCTACAGAGAATAATGAAGACTAACCACTGGTTGACATTGATATGAAAAAGAACATAGAATCAGATGTTTTGATTGATGTCCAAGAAGACACTTTTTAAATACTGTGTTGAGTACTGGTGCATCTTTAAAGAATGACATCAAGTAGGAACCTAACCCAATTTTTACCTTTGCAAAATCTGTAATTCACTTAGAAGAGTATCTTCTCATATCTAACAAGTTGAACTCACAGCATGAGTTCAGAAGATAAATCTGGCTTTAAAGACAAGTTGTTTCATCATGGCTTTTGCAGGTAGCAAGTGGCAACCAAGACTGGGAAAAGTTATTTAAGTTTCCTAATTGAAGACACTCCTCACTTATTATATTCCCTTACAACTTAAACCTTCTATACTTGCTTTGTCTCTGCCCAAGATAACTATGCTTTGAGAGTAAAGTCTTTTCTGACATTTTGCAGTTTGGGAAAGAAATCCAGGACACTGTACACTTCTGCTAGTGTCAAAGAGGAAGCACTGACATAGATATAAATGCTGATGGGAATGGAGATACTGGAATGAGCTGGGAGCATTGCAGTCAAAAGCTAAAAAACAAACATGCATTTTTCCTTGTGTGTTATAAACAGCATACACCAGGGAAGTGCTGTCATTGCTCAGGGAGTGTGACAATGAAAGGAAAGGTACATCTGCGGAGCCAGAAGCTAACGCTGAGCACTGATAGCTTTCTTAGTGGGTAAATTAGACACACACTAAGGATACTTAGAGACCCAGATAGACGGACATTTGTTGACATTCGCAGTTTTTCTTCTGTCTCCTGGGTCATCACAGTCAGGCACCGATTTAGCATTTCCAAGTGGGATCGTTGCATCAAAGCTAGGCCTGGAGTTACCCTGTGTCCAGCTCTGCTCTGTGCTAGAGTACAGGAAAGGACAGCCCTACTGTTATTGCAAAATTATATCATGGTCTGAGCTTGCTGTTACAAGTGACTTTGAGGAGTTTAATTTTGGTTTAATTTGTTCTAATGAGGTAGTCACCAACAGGCCAGGTATTTCAAATAGCTGCCTCGTATTTGGTTTCATTGTTACTTTGTTTAAAGCCTTGAATTCCAGTGATCCTCTGTGATACCCAAGCATCCTTAAGTAATAATATGAAACTCATACTAACTGCTTCTCATGCTCATGCAAACCAAAGAAAGTAGGAGAAGTGAAACTCGGATTCAGTGGTTTCATATTGTAAGGGCCCGATTAACCTCCCAGTTACCACTAACAGAAAATTGAAGTTGCTGGAAATGAAAAGCCCGTGGACCTTGACAGCATATGCACAATGCTGTTTATAGACAACAACCTCACAATAGCTGACCTCGAAGAACTCTGCTGGGTCTGTACCTTTGCTTGTCTCCTATTGCTTCCTGTAAACAGCAGCTGACAGAACTAAAGAGGGACGAGAAGAGGCATAACTTAATTTAAAAAGAAATCCACAGACAGTCAAGATAATTTAATCTGTTAAACAATTGTGTTTAACACTGAAGAGCATTGCCTACACTCATCTCCCACTGACTTCAGCCTCTACTGTGCTGAGCAAGCACTGCTGGTATCAAACAACTGAACTGTGAGATCTATTCTCTGACTCAACAAACTCAGCTGTAAAAACTGTCATTCAGCTGGTGTTAAATACAGTTTCTTATTTACTTTCAGTACATATTTCAGGTTTTCTGAGCGACATCTCTGGCAAATCAGCAACTAAAACATAGCTTTCCTGTATCATCAACAAAGGAGCTACACTATCAGTAGCTAACCCATTTTCAGAAAGACAGCCTGAGGCAGAAGACAGCTACTTCTGTGGGTATCAGATTCCTGCCAGATTCTCTAAGTTTCCCCTGCTTTCACCTCCTGTCCAGCTCCCTTCCTAGTAGCAGCACCTTTCTTGCCATGTGCCTTCTGCCCTGCCATGGCTATGGCTCTGATGCATCATAATTCCCTGCTAACAAGTGTCCTTGCCAAGGCCAAAACCTTTTTTGCAGCTACAAACACATTTTGCTCTCTCATTTGAATTTCTCTGACTGTTGCTTCATGCAAATTCTTGCAACACATTGTTTTCAGCTACACTTATTTTTTTGCTTAACATTTCTGCTTATCCACCCTGCATGACCAGAAACACTGCTACTAGCATTGCCAACATGGCAGTCCATGCAAGGAGTCTCTATGGGGATGTGTCTTTTCCACTTGGAGCTATGACTTCATGTTCCAAAATTTCCTTCAGCTAGATTTCTTGTATAATGAATGAGTGTGCCAATACTATTCCTTTCCATAGGAGATGTCATGGTTTATAATGTCAGCTGTCAAATACTTAGGCTCAACATTAACCAGGATGGGCACAATATGAAAACAAATCAAAAAGTTAATCCCCAAAGCACTTACATGTTTTCCCTTATTAATAATTTTCCAAATCTTGCTGCTGTTAGGGGTGTAGTATAATACCGAGAGCCAAGTATGAAAGCGACTTTACGGAAATATGATTGCACTATGAGTCTAAGACAACAAACTAGGAAGGCACTCAACTCTGTGCTCTGTTTTCACAAAATTAAGGGAATGTCAGTCCAAGACAGACAAATCTAGCTATTATCTGTTCAGTATTTTAAAGGTTTGAATTTCTGATAATTTCTGACTTGTTTCACATTGCACTATGGAAGAAGAAGAGAGCCACTATGTCTGCGAGTGTCCCCTGAAAATAAATCATCAGCCAAAAAGAAAGAAATGTCCAGCATTGCCATTAATCCTAAAAACTGTATTTGAAAGGGATTCTTCTGTTAACTCAGTAGTTGACCAAGCTATGGAAAAATGTCTGCTAAATCATTATGCCTTTGACTTTTATGTTTGCTAGGATAGTAGGAGTAAAAACATATTTTAGCATATTTAATCCATTTTGTAGTCATAACATTATTGCTCATTCTAGCAACAGCCACTGAAAGGCAGTGACCTGGGAAATTTATAGTTAGCATTTTGTGACCTTTATTTCAACAGCTTTTAAAAATGATGATTAAAAAATAATTAGCCACTGGAATTAAATGTAACTTTCAAATGTTCTTGAATCCTAAAATAGCTGCTAAGGAAAGCGGCGTTGAAGTTTGGGATTGCATGTTATTTAGTGAAAGACAATTACTTTTGCCATCAGAAAAATCTATCCCCTGTGGTTCTCTGAGCAAGAACTGCTTTCTTTTCCTTCCTTGTTAGCAGCAGTAAATATATGTTCTTGCCTGGTAGGAAGAGTCACTCAAATTTTTGTTGGAGGGGTTATCTTTCCAAGAGTAGGAGGAACTGAACTACAGGAACTGAAGAGGAACTGAACAGAGCACTGAACTTCAGAAAAGCATTCCTTCTGCTGTCACAGACGTTCCTGGGGGGCCTGTCTTCAGCTTGGTCGCTTGTATGAAACACAATACTGTCCTGCTGTGGAAAATGGGAGCATAATTTCAGGTGTTCAGGCAGTACAGTGATGGAGAAGCCATGAGGAGATAACCACTATTCCAGGTTGCAAAGTAGATTCTACTAGGGAAGCTTTATGTTGGGATCCCTTTTGCCTTGTATCTCATGCAGTGAGTTTTCCCAGAATGCTAAATGCATGCAAATCCCTGCAATCTTGATTTGGCAGCATTTTGCATCTCCTTTTCACTGGTTGCCAACAAACTGATAAAAACAAGTTGAAAACCGTTTTACATTCAGAACAGTGCCACAAGTATGAAGGAACAAACAGCACTGGACTTGAAAGATACTCAGGAACAATATATTTGTCAATTGCCAGCTCTTCACTCTTTGTGGGAAAGTCAAAATTGTCTTTTTCAAGCTAATGATATGTCCCTGAGGAAAGCTGTTACAGTCAGAACATGGTTTTCAGGAGTCATATTCTCAACAGTTTCCCTCCATCTCTTGTGCTACTTTTGTACTAGCACTAACTGTCTCCTGTTGAAGCCCATAATACTTCAGCAGCTGCTCACTTTGAAATGACAAAAATCCCTACAGACTTGGGATGGCATTAACATGTTTAAAGACATTTTATTTATAGAAAAGACTGAAAGACCTCTGTTTGTCTCATTCTTCCTAAGTAATGCTAGCCAAAAACATTTCAATGCAACACTTTTCAGTGACAGAATACTATTCCAAGGAAATTACACCATTTAGTGGAATTGCATTCATTAGTGTCAAACTCATAGGAGAAACTAGCACTGATCATGATACACACACAGAATATAGTCCAGACAACAGCTTGCCTCAAACTGTCAGCACATGACATAATTGTAAAAATCTGGGCCAGATCATGCATCTGCATAAAACATCATTACATGTGACAGCCTGGATGCTAGGTGATTAGCTGCCAGGGAACCAAACTGTTCGGGTGAAGTTCATAGGATTCTGAAGAAGGGAGGAAGGGAGAAAGGGAGGAAGGCAGGAAGTGAGGAAAGTGATATGACTCAGTCATTGTTTTAAAGAGCCAAGAGGGGCAAGATTCAAGCCTCCATTCTGACACCCATATTGGGACATATAAAATTTAATGTTTAGGTACGTGATAAATGTATAGGTTTTCATTGTAGTGAGCGGAGATCTAAGTCTCCATACTTTTTCACCCATGTAGGTGTCTACTGACACCTGAGATGCTCTAGGGTACTCAAGTTATCCACAGATACAATAAATTTGATAAAGGACCTACAGAAGACCTGCACTGTTGTGGAGCAGCAACTTGAGCTCATATACTTCTGATGAGCATCACCATCAATAGTTTTCAGTCTGTAAAAAGAAGTTTACTCTGCCTTTATGAATTATTAATGGCAAGTGGGACAGAAAGTGACCCGGTGGAAAACGGAAACCAGGAGAACCTGTGGTTCTCTGAGTGGGAGGGGAATAGGAAGACGAGTATGTAGCAGTGATATTGCTTTCTGGCCTCCCCATCCTACTGGTATTTTTTCCTCCCTCAGCGTATTTTTCAGATTTTTTTATATAAACACTTCAGCATAAGAAAATATTAATCCACATTCTTAATTTTAAGAAAGTTAAATTTGGGAAAGTATCACTGGGAAAGATACGTCAGTAAGTCTCATTATTACTTGACTAAAATTTAGCCACGTTTCAGAACTCTGGACTGAAAAATACAACCTGCTGGGGAAAAACAATTGGGCTTTAAAATTAAAGCATATTCTTCTCCTTTAGAAGGGAAAAATGCAATGAGAACTCTCCAATATTATCTAAATTGGGATGTACAAGAGCCACTGGAGAACATTTCCAAAAGGTTATAAAGACAACTTTATGCACATTGGAAAAGAACAAGGACGAGCCAGAAAATTTAGGAAAACTATTTCTGGGCAATATAAACTTACAGTTTACTAAAGCAAATGTTTGTGAAAAGAATAGCAGCTCTCTTTGGACACAGACTGACTTCAAGAAAGACACTTCTGTCATAACACAGAAAGTCCTGCAGATCACAGATACATCTTTGCTCATAAGTGCTAAACGACTCCCAAAATCAAGGGAAAAGTGTCACAAACAGTAGGAAGTGGACTGACATGGTGAAAATTACTTGCTGTATTCTTCAGACTTGTGATGCTCTGAAGTGGATGAAGCTCCTAATTTGATAGCATATTTACTGGTGAAGAAAGCAAAATAACTGCTTTAGCAGGAAGTAGGATGTTAACTTACATGTAGTATGATGCTGTAGCGTAAAGCATGTCTTCAGCCTCTATTCGTAATTCAAAATCTCTTAGCTCTATCTCTTCCAGTTGAGTCCACATATAATACAAATGGAACAACTTTAGCTTCCCAAGAGGAACTGTCAGTCTGACATAATCATAGTTCAACATGTGTCTCCTACCAACATCTGAGGCAATGCCAGACACAGTCACTTTAGCAGACTGGCAAAGAACAACCAGGAGTGCAGCTTTCTGGTTTGAGGAAAGACTAGCAATGGTGTGGTACATTAAAACTAGAAACAGAAACAAATAACATTCTGATAAGTAAAGACCATCCCTTCTCTACACATTACACTAGACTGTCCCTGATGGTTTTTTTTTCCCATGAAAATAAATCAATTCTCCTCTCCCCAGTCACAGCAGAATTCTGCTTCCATCTGCACAGTGCACTCTAAACTCCAATATGATGCTTGGACAGTTTGTACTCTTGTGAGATCTGCTGCATTTCATACAAATTAAGCATCGTCCTTGGTACTCTGAAACAGGATGGACCTCTTTTCCTATCTTGTTTCCTTTGCAGAGAAAGCACTAAGCACATAATTGTCACCTCTAGGAAGGACAAATGGTTTAAGAGATGATTTTCTGCAAAATGTAGCAAAGCCTAAAGAAAACTAAATCTGCAAGCATTCATGCAAGCTCAATATAAAACAGAAAACCAAATAATAATAAACACCCCCCCAAAATGAATGACACAACAGGAACATACACAAAAAAAAGTCAAATTCTAGCAATAAATACAACAGTCCTGTTTGGCTTGATAACCCAACGGCTCCCTCTGCAGGGTGACGTACCTTATTTGGACACAAAATGATCTTGCTGTGTAACTGATGCAAATCTCAAGCTGTTTCCAACAGAACCTGATGTATTTTTAGGATCAGTGAATTCCCTATGTTCAGATACAACTGTGTTATGTGCAAAATAAATTTATTGATATATAAGATTTAAAGTACTTTTTGCCTCACTTGAATATCATGCTCTGAAAAATTTCCATATGTACCAATTCAGTCCCTTTCCCCACTGCTAAATCAATGATACCTTCACAAACCTCCCTGCAATTACAGAGAGATCTCAAATATATTGTGTTTCCCTCTACTCATCAGAGTCCACACATCTAGGAAGAAAAGAACACACATCTGTTAGAAAAGAACACAAACTTGATGAGAGAATGTTAAAAATAGTTTAAAAAATAGCTAGAAAAAATAAGAACATGGAAGGGCCTTCACTCAGAAAAAGCAATGCCTTGTTAGGCTGAAAATTCTATTTCAAAGAACAATAAGTATTTAGATAAAGAAAGGAAGACGTGGTTACCAAAATTTCCAATATTTGACATTTTCAATATAATTTCTGTTGTTCATTATCTTTTAAAAAAGACATGATCACTTATATGCCTTTTTATAGTGTTTTAAGGACTGGTTATTAGGAGTTGATGTTCAAAAGCTAAGGCTTGGGACATGCTGTTCCTGGGAAACATTCTGTCCACTTTAGGTTAGCAACATGTCCATTTCTAATCACTAATTTCTCATTCACCTTGGAAATCGGCAGCATATGATCTCCCAAATTTCTTATAAAAGATGAGCATCTTTTACAACAATACCCTGATCTGGATGTATAAAATCTAATCAGAGAAAACTCAAAATTAAATATGATTATTATTCTATCTCACAATACTGCAGCAATAGGTACCAATAAGCCATTTCAATACAGCTGTCGAAGCAAATGTACTGTCAGTACATTTCACAGCAATTCTCTGGAAACCAGATACACTGTTAACTTTAACAGAAGAAGCTTCAGGGCAGGAGACAGACTGCTATATCCTAAGCTTTTACTTAAATACATCTAATTCTCCTGAGTTGGACTAGTTTGTGTAGCCATAAATAACTATGTTACTTGAAGACATTTACATACCGAACATCTCTAGATGCTCTTATATACTCTTAAACATCCTAAGTATGTACTAGTCACATGGCTACTATCATCTCTTCGCATCAGAAGAAACATCAGGCATTGTTCCAAGTGTTTTTGAAAAGAAAAGCATGTCTTCCTACATAATGTTTTTCCCCCTATCCTTCCCTACTAGCCTTTCATTTAGAAGCTTTCAGGCAACTGAGAAACTGAAAACCACACGTAGTTCTGTGATTGGTAAGTTTCATTGTTTTCTAATGGGTTCAAATAAATGCTTGTTTTACACCTATCTACAAACCCACAAGTCATGAATAACAGGAGCCACCATGTGACAGTGAGGTGCAGACTGGTATTGTGTGATGTACATAGATGCTGTACTCTCTACCCAAAAGATCTTTTAAGCTCAATGCTAGTGGATTCAAAGGTGAACAAAAATCATCTTCCGTATTTTACCTCTAGAAGATAATTGGAATTCATGTTCAACAACCCACAAACATACTTTAAGCTCAGTACCCTTTACTGAAAGGGTACTAAAATAAATGCATACTTGGCATAAGGAAAGAAAACCCTGCAAGATTGTGTAAGTGCCTCTTTCTGAAGGCTTCAGCATGCCTTAGAAAAGAGTAATTGCAGATGAAATTTGCACTGACACTGTTCTAGATATCAGCCAAAGCCCATCCCATCTACTCAATACTCTCTTCACACCAGCACAGCAAATCAAATCAAAGGTACAGTGTACTGAGGGCATATCATTGCAAGTCAGTTAGATAAACCACAAAGACAATGGGTTACGTGAAGGTGAAGAGTATTTTCCCAATAATGTCTCAGATCCCTCCATCACAGAAACAAAATCCCATTTTAGCTACACCTGAAAGCTCACTAAAATAATACAAATTCAATTAATATAAATAAATAAGAAGGTGGCAGCAAGTCTATTAAGTAAGGTTTAATAATTCTACACTGAATCCTCACCTCAGACTCGATCGTTTCTCTGTGAAAGATAGACTGGTGAAAACTAGTATGGCTAATCAATATACATACACTTTAGTCTCCCTCAGAGCAGACCTCAGGCTGTTTTGAGAAGTAACAGATGGAATTTTATCTTCACTTGGAGAAAGTTTCAGCAAGGCAAAAAATTGATTTAGAAGCACTTTAATATGCTGCTCCAGTACCATGCCTACACAAACTATATAACCAGCCTATCTGGCTGGATGCTCCAAAACATGCAAAGACAAAAGCTGAAATTATCACTGTGACAGGTAAGATTTCCTAATAGTTACAGATAATTTCCCATAATTTTTCAAAGACAGAAGCATATGCAATAGCAACAAAATATAACAGACATGAAACAGTGAATGCAGTGAAAACGTGTAATGAAAACACGTTTTTAGGAGGACAGGCCCATTCATCTATCAGCGGTCACTGCCCCGAGCAAGCCACAAGAGGGAGTGCAAACACTGTTGGAAAATGCAAGGAAACCCGAGGAAAAAGGGGCAGGACCAGGCAATGTTTGATGCTAAGACTGTTGCTAATAACAAGCACACTAATTTATACTAAAAATCAATCTAATTTCCTATTCGGCTTTCATGAGTTACAAATTTTTTTTCAATACTAATCCGGTAAGGAAAAAGGGAGAAAAAAGCTTTCATAATGTTCAGCTTGAGCTGGAAAAAAGGAATGCAGACAGGTCAGAGCAGCGGGCAGAGCAGCCTTGAGTGGCAGGCAAGTGGAACTAAAAGGCTGCAATGCTTGCCTGCGGCAGAAAAAATGTGAGCTCAGCTGCACACTTCTCCTTCCTACTTTTCATCCTGCTTTTGCTGCCACCGAGGGAGGGACTGGGGAATGTGCAAGTACCAGTTCAGCTCAAAAGGGGCACCTACTGCCAACCTTGAACAGCAGCAGGAACAGGCATCCCCACCCTCTGGGGCTGTTCCAGTCTCACTTTCCTCCTCCTCTTTTCATTATAATCGACAAAAAATAATGCTCCTTAACTGTGGTGAAATAGACTGACAAAAGGAATACCTGACAACACATATTTTCAAACTGAGATGTTTGTATGTGGGTCAAATATGGGTTTGTGAAATCTCCAAACCTTGTAGATAGATTTTTCTCATCTCTTACCTCTGGATATTAGACAGTCAAATTCCGTTCTTGAGCTGAAGGTTGTTTATATAAGCCAAGGATAAATGTAGTCTTAAAGGCTGTTCTTTCTGGGTGGTTTAGCGCAGTATAGTGGTTGCATATCCATTTCACTTAGCTGTTGCAGTATTCTAGCAGGAAACAGCAGTAGGAGACGGATGTTATGCAAGAGACAGGAGCAAAAAGGATATGCTTGTGAATACTGCTCTCCTGACTGATGTAGTCATTGTGATAAAAAATAATGTCTGACACTACTAAGACCCAACTCTTCTGCGTGAAGTTAGATACATTCTGCACAAATCTAGTTTCTTCTGGTAGCTGAAAAAGGAGGAAGGCGACAAGGCTGTGGAGCAGATCTGCACCACACATCCCGCAGTTTCTTGCCTACATGGGATCCAGGGCAGCAGCAGAAGCCCCAGCATTGGAAGGTCGGGGGGCACAGCTTCAGGATTCATAACTGCCTCAAAGCACAGGGTGAGAGAGGATACCTTCCCCAGCATGAAAGGGATGCTTAAATGTCTCCCAAGAGAGTCCTGACACACCAGCTTCTGGAAGGCAACAAGTCAACTGAGGCTCCTACATTTACAGGTTCCAAATGGCATTCTAACTAAATCATTCCAGTAATGCATGAAATCAACAAAACATCATTAAGAGAAATTAACTGGCCCTCAGGCTATCATGGTAGTCACCACACCTGTCACTTCCCTTTGCATGACAGGATCATGAAAGTTCTTATCAACTAGTTTATTTAAAATCTTCATAAATTATGTACCCTGATCCTTCTGCCCTTCACACCTTCTCCTCTTCCTCTTTCTTAGTCTGCACTTCTGCTACTTTATGAACAGCTAATGGTCTAAATGTGAATGCTAACCATCTTCCATTCCCTGTAATGGGAGAGAAAGGTCCAAGATAAGTCTCTGCATCTCCACTGTAATAATCTACCCAGCTGCGACAACTCCAGAATAGACCAAAGACAGACTTGAAAATTTTAAAAAACAAAACTGCGAATAACCTGGTGCTGCTCAGACACTAACTGTTGCAATACTTAAATTCTGTAAAAGGGTGTGAATTTTGCATCAGTGCTGCAGTAAGCACATAAAATAGTTACACTTAAAAGATGAGCAGATTGGACTGCACCCTGCTAACTTCATACAGACACACTTACAAAGCCAATGACAAGCTATAAGAACAAGCTATCTCAGACAGTTCACAGAAGTTATAATTTTAGGCCACTAATTCACAGCAAGTAGCCAAGGCAACGAATTTACAACAGCTTCTGGTGTTTAGTTTTCATATATTGTTACATAATTGTTAGTGTGGTAAATACTATAGTGGTAAACAACTTGCACATCAATTATTAAAAAATCATACACTGTTTTTGATAATTACTCAAATTTTACCTTAATAAATCTGAACAGTCGATAATTTCTCTTTACAAACTCTGTACTTGTTCTATTCAAAGTCAACTGAAATACGGGAACACTATTGTTTTCTCAGGACCTGGTGCTACCCTTCCTGCTGTATCCAACATGCAATGATACCATACCACCTCCCACTTGGTGGGGAAAAAAGACTTCACTGAGAACACAATGATATAAATAAGGTACATTTAATCACTCACTGAAGGCTTAATATACAGAAAACATAAAAATAACAGAAGTTTTGTTACAAGGATGGAATCATTATACAGAATGCTAATGTACATATTTCTTCGTAAATATAAATGTGCATAGAGGCAGTGATCACTGGCTGAAAACAGAGGTCTTGATGTTGCAATGAATACATTTTACTAAGGGCAAATCTTTGACATGGTAAAACCACTTGTCTATGCATTTGTAGCAAAACAAGAAATACAAATAAGAAAGAAACAAAGACAAGCCTTTTTCATCTGTTTTCTCTCATATTATATGATTTAATCTAGAAACCAGAATAGGCTCCAGATGCACTTTTAAACATGACACACAGGCAGTTTACCAGTGCCAAACCTGTAGATCAGTGCACATGCAACAAATTTGCCCCTTCCAGAGCATAGGCAGAAGCATGACAAGTCAGACACCTGTTCTGCATTGTGGTCACTTCCTGCCCTCAGGAACTAGCTGAATGCATCCAGACTTTAAAGTTTTATTCTTGACTGCAAGACCAGTGGCTACAGTGCCAACAGTTATTCAGCATGTGCTCTTCATAACTCTCAGAAGATTTGCCCAAAGAGGATGCAAGTAGTTTCTTAATAGCTTTTTTTTTGCCTTCAGCTTTCACAGAGATGGAAAAGTTGCACGTTGCAGATCCACGCTGTCTATTTAGCAGGCTGAGGCAGAGAAATTACACACATGCAATGGATGTGGTAAAGAACTCGCTTCCGTAATTAAAAATTAGTTCTCTAACTTATCCAACACTAACAGGAAGCCATGTTTGGGGCACAATCTTGTTGCCATTTTGTACCAGCAACACTTAGGTGAGGGTAAAAACCCACAAAAACCTATTCATTCTTTTCACTGAGCTCCAAGCAAGACAATCATTACTCACGCTGCAACTTTGGCAAAAGTCACCCTGTTCTTCCCTACCATTTCTTGTGTCAGATCAAGTTCAGGATTAATATTAGATGATGCACATGGTCCATGTACAAAATAAATGGATGCAAGATAAAAATGCATGAAGTGCATATTATAACAAAAAACTGCAAAACAACAACAACAAAATTATAAATCCAACTTTCCCTTTTCACTGACCTTTTCACACTATTTTCTTCACTGTGTAACTCAGAGATTCTACCAGGTAGCGCCAGGAGATTGGTTTTCTCTCTACAGACAGACTGCTTTCTCAGAGCTTCTGGTTTACCCATAACACCAGTCACTGTCAACATTGCTTTCCCACCCCCAACCTGCAAAACACCAATTCAGACCAACTAAAGTGCAGTCAACTTCAAACATTATTATTCATCCCTGACAACTCTATGCACTGGCAGTTCAGGCATCACAGGGTAACTGAAGCTCACAGGAACCTCAGGAAATTTCTAGTCTGACTTATTCCACTGCTTGACCCTCCTTGGGGTGAAAAAGCTTTTCCTTACATCCCATCCAATTCTCTTCTCTCAGTTCATGCTCGTTGTCTGTGATATTTCCACTACTAGTGACCTTGAAGAGCCTGGCTCCATCTTCTGAAAAACTCCCCATCTCTATTGGAAGGCTGCTATTGAATTCCCCAGAAAATATTCCACCTCCTGGCTGGTCAAGGGCATCTCCCTCAGCCTCCCCTCAAGCAAAGTACTACAACCCCTGACAGTCTCGGGGGATTCCACTGAACTCACCCCAGTTTACAGATGCCCTTCTTGTACTAGGGTCCCAAAACTGGATGCAGCACCTAGATGTGGTCTAATGAGGGCTGAGCCAAGGTCATAATCACTTCAGACTACTGGCTCCAGTCCTCTTGGTACAGTCTGGGATGCTGGGACTCTTTGCTATGAGGACACACTGCAGGCTCATGCTCTACTCATTAAGCAACAGGACTCCATATCCTTTTCCCACAGAGCTTCACCCCAGGCAGCCAGGGCCTGACCTGCTGTGCTGCAGCATCATTCTTCCTTCTTAAGTGTGGGACTTTGCACTTGTCCTTGCTGAATTTTGTAACATTTCTGTCAGAGCATTTCTCCACTGACCAAGTTCTGAAAGGCAATACTACAATATGCTTTAAGAAAATTCAGAGTAAAGAGATCCATCAACAATTTTGGCAGAGATTTCAGTACTGTGACCAAAAATGAACTGCTGGCAGAGCTTCAGATACAGAATCCCTTCAGAATTTCACGGCTTAAAAATGTGGGGAAACCCACATTTGGCAGCCCACAGACACTGCTACTGAAACTGGTCCCCAACCTAAATAGTCTACTGGCTGAAATCCACCTCATTCTCATGTCTCTTCAGCTCATTCCTACAGTGGCTTTACTTGGATGACATTTACTTTTGTCTCATTGTGTTTACTGGTGTCATCCATTTGCTGAGTGTCATCACTGGTGATAATAAAAATGATAGAGGAAGAGCTGAAAGTCACTTTCTTCTTTGGCCTGTCCCCTGCTTTCTGAGACATAACTATTGGTCGTATTGGTTTGTCATTCCCTGTTGCTGGTGTCTCTTTCATGGTCCTCTGGAATCTCATAAGGCGAAAACACAGAAGTTGCAAAAGGCATTGTCGAAACTGCAAGAGAGAATAAAAAGAATGAAGTTACAACTTCCTTAAGCATTCACTATCACGTACAATCCAGTCAAAGGCACAATGACTCAAAATAACAGATTTGCGCTTATCTTCACCTTGTTCTGAGTTAGTTTCAGTGCTGTAACAAACATGGTGGCTTTGTAGCAGCTACTTTTTTCTCTGCAAGAGAACTGAATAGGATCACTGAGCCAGTAGAGGGCATTGAAATGCAGTTTAATATTTTACCAGCTACAGAATCTACAATCCACAATCTGCAAAGGACAAGAGGACTAGACTCCAAAATGTGCTATAGGTATCTTTCCCATATTCAAAATTCACACATTTTATCTAGCAGGGAAAGAATATTCTCAGAAACACTTCTCAGGAGGATGCAGAGGGAAGGAACAAGGGGAGGAAGGGGATACAAAGTGATGTTTTCTTCCTTTAGCTTAAAGTAAGTACACAGAAGTAAAATGTTTCCACTGAAAATGGAAGGAACAGAAGCCCTTCAGTGGGCTAGAAGTTACCTATGGTACAGGAAGTCTGTTCTACCTTGTGACTAAATAATGCAAGATATTCAGTGAAAGCTCACACCAGTATATAGAATGATTATTCCAGTAGTACAGCTCTTTTAATGCTCCAGTTATGATCTCTTCTGCAACAAAACTAAGATCCAGGTATCAGGATTAAAGGATGCACTCATTCATCAGACAGGATCCATGTCTGCACACATTTAAAGCTCAAATATGATCCTTTGGGGAAATTCTCTCATTTTACAAGAAATAAGCAGGCAACTCCCTCTTCCCTTTAATAACCCATAGCAAGACTTGCCTCGAATGTATGAAGAGGACCTCAAACAACCAAGTAAAATACCAAACAAACCCAAAACAACAACAAAAAACCCCAACAAGAACAACAAAAGAAATCCACAACGACAAACAGTGGGGAGTGCGGGGAGACAACACAACCTTTTCTCTGGAAAGGGAGTAGGATATCTTTTTTTAACAGCCTTCCATTTAGCTGTGTTAAGGATTATTCTATATTATCCTGCATGGCCAGTGACTGCTTTCTCAGTGATTATGCAAGAAGCTCTCTGACATGTTTGGAACAAGGTTTTGTTATAGAAAATTAATCCTACTCTTACACAGAGGAGACTATAGGTCTTGTTGGGAAGGGGACTTAGCCAATTACAAGATGACAGAGAAAGCTAATCTGGTGCAAGAAAATGGTCATGTGGAGGCCTTGAAGACTTCAGAGAAAATGTTCTACCTCTGAGTAGCAGAGAAGTGAGAAAGCAAAAGTGTATCAGAACAGGTCAGATAAAGGAAGGATATTATAGAGAACTGGGTTTAGGACTCCTTCTCAGAGCAAAATAACACAAAAACAAAAAAAGCAAAAATACATCATTCTGGTCCTAATCTGGAATTAGAGGCGAATGAGAAATACTTCACACTGCATCTCCAATAAGCACATTCAGATGATTGATTCTTATCCTGGCTATGTCTTTACTGGCTTTGTGCCTGGTACTGGTTTGATTCTGGGTATCAGACCTTACAAATGGTTTTTCAGATAAACTACTCAGCCTGACATCTAGGTACAGAGTCAGTGTCAGTGTATTAAAAAAATCACTGAGTTGAAAAACAGCCTTTATGAGTGACTGTTGTTAGTTCCCCATATACAGGCCAGCTCTGGTATTGTGCAGCTGTGTGACCATGATCAGACTGCTGTGAAATGAGCTATGGGGGAAGAACTGCAAGATGCCACACTGGGGGCCTCCTGCCTTTACTCAGGAAAGCATTTAAGCCCACCCTTGCCCTCAGTCCTGGCCTGAGCTGCCCTGCAGCTTTTGCTTGGCTGCCCACCCAGCTGATCGGGCCCACTGACTTCCCTGGCTTACCCCACAGACTGCTGTTTGGCCCAGGCTACTGCCTGACAACTGTAAACCAGTGTAGGAACTCACAGAAAATTCCATCTTTATAATGGATTAAAAGGTAAAGAAAATCCTTCTAGAAATCATTCATGCTGTTTACCCTTTGCCAAGTGATTCTATTTAACTCCAGTATCTTTAACTCTATGCAATCTTGGTTTCAGAAGTTTACCATGTGCATGTTACACTTAGTGTTAATTCTAATAACACTAAGCAAGTTAGAATACTAACACTAAGGTAGTGTTCTTCATTATGGTGAAGCATTTTAATGTCTGAATAAATTCCCCAACACTCAATCACAACGATCAGTGATTATCCTCACAACTATGATGATTTAAAGATGTATAGTTTTCTAGTATTCATGTATTTGACATGCCACTGATAATTCCAAATACTTCCATGCACTCTTTAAAGCACTGAAATGAGCTAGTTAACATCATTAAATCAGCAGTCTACTTTTCATAAAGAAGCACACAAATATAAAAATTGGTTTCACATATGTAAGTATGTCTTCTTAACAGTACATAATTTGTCTTCAAAAAACATTTCACTGTCACCCACATCAGATTTTGGCTTTGAATGCCATCAACCTCTGAGAAAGGTTACTGGCATAATATTTGAAATACTATGCTGAGTTGTTCAGTTCTTGTGTTGCCATAACACAAAAACCAGAGGCAAGATTTTTTTCCTTCCAGAAAAACAGACACAGGATATTCTGAATTTTCTCTGATGGAAGTTCTGTTGTGGTATGGGAGTGATTCAGATGAGGGCTTGTAGTTGTAATACATTTCATGGATAAACTGTCAAAACTAGACACTCAAATTCTGACACACTCTTCCCTTCCATGTGGGTTAAATGTCTGAATTAATTGCTTATATGCTTACTCAACATATGAGCAAATCCAATTTCTGAACAGGTAATACTTTAAGCACCATCAGGGATTTTAATTCTACTAGGTTGTCACCATTTATTCTAGCTGTTCAAATTTTTAAAAAATTTAAGCTTTTCAGATTAAAATATGTCAGATCTAAGCTCCACAACTATGATACTGGCCATTAATCATTCAAGTAAGAAAATCTTTAATTTACCTACCTTTCTACTCATGAAGATATAGATGACTGGATTATAAGCAGTGCTTGACTTGGCAAAGAAAGATGGGATGATAGCTACTGTTGGAGTTACAAGATTGCTATATCCATATGTTATCAGGAGGGAGACCACTGCATAGGGCATCCAACAAATAAGGAATGTGGAGATCATCAAGAAACACATTTTAGCCACCTTCTTTTCATATTTTAGAAGTTTGATAACTTGAACAGTCTGGAAATCTTCTACACTGCGAAGCTGTAGAAGAAAAAGATAAAATGGTAAAGTAAAATAGCTCTATGTTTTACTTGAAACTGAATAGTTCTACATTCACTATAATAGTTATACATTCACTAACTTAGTTTTAGGCACAGATGCTCTATCTGAGGCTATCACCTTATCTTGTGAACCACAATTCTTCTGGAAGTTTACATTATGTTTCCCACACTTATTGTCTATATTAAGCATAAAAATACAATCCGAGGAAAATAGAATAGCAAATCTACTAGAAAACCACCAATCCAGTGATGTAACAAAACATGCTGCAGTAACCATTGTATTTTAGAAAAATAACTTGTCCTCATCCACTGGCACAAGCAAGTTCAGTTTACATTTCGTAGTCCTTTGACTAGTTAGACAGTCCTGTAGATTTGTGCCATCAGAAGTCTTCAGAGAGAAGAAAATTTTGTAAATAGATTTTTCTGTACTACTCTGACCCTTTGTTACCTTAAAATTATGAAATTGCTAAAGCAGAATACTAGGCAGCAGATTCCCAGCATTATCTGAGTGATTCATAAAACGAGGAGAAGATGGGACATGTACGTGAGCCTTCCCCATAAGTTGTGCCAATAGTGTTTATTTGAATGGGTCCAGACTAATTACCCACAGAATATGAATCAATAACCCTTTCCAATACTAAGGATCTGGACTGAATTAAAAGCAGTTGCCTTAACATGAAAAACTATTTTAACAGGGCTTTATTGCCACTTGGCTGAGGAGGAGAGTTCATGAATCAGAAGAACTACAGAGTTTTCTTTTTCTCTTTTTTCAAGCGAGGATCTGATGCAGATTAATGAGCATAAGCAGTGTCCTAACCTTCCTCCCAGTAAAACAACACAGCAAATAGTCCTTGATAGGTCTAGGCTGGTTCTCCTCCAATCATACATCCTTCCGAGTGATGCCTGACATAGATGAACATTAAACATTCAAAAGTCCGAATAACACGTAAGAGTGCAAATTTGGTTCAGATCCAAGATAAATATATAGCTTCAAATTTTTTTCACTGAAAATATTACATTAAGAGACATTTTATTTGAAAAAAACTTACCATTCTTACTGCATATAGAATATGGCCATAGCAATATGCCATGATCCCAACAGGTGCTACTAGACAGCCAAGGAAAAAAAGGAGAACAAAGGAGGTATCATTGGGGTCTTTTGACTTCCAGTCCACTGAGCAACCTAGTCCGTGAATTTCCAGTGTGTATCTGTTCCAGCCCAAAAGAGGTGCTCCAGTCCAGGCTAGTGAGTACAGCCAGATGTAGGTGATAGCCCGCCAAGACCAAGAGAAGTCAATCACTTTTGCATGGACTACTCGAATGTAGCGTTCATAGGCGAGAACAGTGAGAGTCATAATTGAAACAATTCCTGTAAAAAATACAGAAAAGCAATTAAATTATTCACAAATACTGCAAATGAAGCCCTCTTGATAGATGTTTCCTTTGCTAAAATGTTAACTCAAAATTAGCTAGCTCATATTGTAAATCTAGCACCAATAAGACTTTAGGGTGACACCCCATTGCTCAGCAACAACAAGATCAAACAGAATCACCAACTTCAAAACTACTCAGAGTAGGAAGGTGACATCTAATCCTGTACAATGGCCAAGAAGTAGGACAAGAAAAAAAGAGACCAAGCTAATACTTCTTCCTAAACATTGTTTGATTAAGTGAGGTTTCATGGTCCAAGGTTTGGCATTTTTCCTGCTTGCAGTTGTTGTAGGGTTTGTTGTTCTTGTGTTTCTTTTGGGTTTGTAGTTTATTTGGGCTTTATTTGTTGTTGTTGTTGTTTTGAGTTTTTAAAAGAAAAAGCTACCATATAAAATTGAGATAATCAGCAATAACAGAATCTCTTAGAAAAAATTAATTCAGAGTTAAGATGAAATTAAAGAAAGTCTTCAAAAACTGAAAGCATAGATGTGCACCTTTAAAGTGAACAAGAGGACTAGAAAAATTTGAATTTCTTTCAAGATATTCTGGAAATCTTTCCATTCCAAAAAAAAAAACAAACAGGAAAGAGGAAAGCAAAGTGTTACATTGCTGAAGGTGCCCCATCTGAAAGACATTTGGTTGAGTATCCTTTCCTATCTTGCTGCTTTCATAAAAGTATGTCTTCAATTATTTATGCACTCTCTTCCTTGTCTGTCTACCTCAAACCCACTACACAATTATTAATGTGCTATGACAGAAATCACATGTTATTTTCAGCTCTCAGCATTACCTTACCCAGAGACCTTTATAATTTAATGAAGTGAAGGCAATGCTGTCTTGGTTAGGATATAAAGATTTCTGTTTCAATGGTCTGTGACACCTGATGATCAAAAACCAAATTGCCCATCAGGCACCTGTCAGACACCTGAAATGTGTTACAATGCCATCATCAAGTTCATACACATAGCCTCTTAAACAACAAAAGGGTGTATTTCACAGAACTCTGTGAGGTGACAAATATCTGTGTCCAAATCTGTGTACATTTTATCTAATACAAAGCACAAGTATTTTGTCATGCATATGCACAACATTTAACTTCTTCAAGTCCATTCATATTTGCCATAACTTGCATGTGTACGGTTGTAAGAAGGGTAACTGCAGATTTCACTACCAAAAAGAGAATAATCATTTGTTACTGAGCAGAAACCTTCAAAGGATATCACAAATACCAGATCTCACTTTGAAAAAAGGATAAGCCCTAACTGAAGACAAATTAACAATAGCACAGAAGCACCAGCAACATGGATTTAGGAAGGCAACCAAGAGTGAAAAAATCTAGAGAAATACATCACCTCTGTGTCAAGGTATTCAACAGCAAAGCCAGTGTATTATTAACCAAGTATATCACAGTAGGATATGCTTCAAAATATCTGAAAAGGTTACTGAATCCTGAAAGTAGTAAAGAATTCCTTTTTACAACTAATGAGTTTACACAGCTTTCTCAATTAACAGGAAGGATTTCTCACTCTGAAAGAAAAAGTGCCACATTCTTGCCATAGATCTTTTCAAAATGAAACTTCTTTTTTTATATGTACTTTTCTGCTAGTTGTCTTTAAACCTTAATCACAAAAAGTAGGTATCATTGGGCATGCAGTAGCCTTTCACAGCTAGTTTTGTGGGGTTTTTCTTATACAAATAATTTCTGTAGAATTTCATTTTCATGGGCTTGAAAGAGAACTTGGACTAGTAAATGTGGTCTAGAAGGTTTCCAAACAGACTTAAGGCTTGGTTGGCTTCTGTTCTTTTTGACATGAAGTTGACATTTTGTGGGACCTAACGTGCTGAAAATATATTGAAGAATGTGGAATTAAGCAAAATAGTAGCAGCCATTAGAACATATATACAGACTTTTATAGGTACTATTCTACACTTATACTGGCTCAGTAAATGCTTTATACAACCAAACGCAGTTTAATTCCTGAACACAAGGTAAGGCAAGGAGTTCCCCTCCTATTTCTCTTGTCGAAATATTAGGAATTACAAAATTTTACCTGATAGTTATGAAAATCATCCACAGACATGTTTATAGGGAAAAATTCACATCACTCAATTATAGTCTCAGTCTGCTTACATAGTGCACTGAGGCTTCATCTGTGATCAGTGGAGAGGAAGAACAGCTCCTCAGGATGGTGAGTCAGAATTCCAAAATTAACCTTCTGTTCTTTACCACCTTCCTTCTCCCTACAACAATATTCAGTGACTAACGTCCCTGTGTACTTTTAACACTTCCCCATCCATTTTTCTATGAGTACTGAATTCTAGCCATGACAAAGTAATCAAAAGCACACACGCTTGGCTGGAAGTACAGCTGTTCAGAAACAGTAATTTACTCAGTCCTTGACATTCTTGAAGAAGGCACTGGATGCTCAGTATCTCTAAAACTCAGTACATGCACACAGACCTTTGAACAGTTTTATATCAAGCCCCTTTCAGTCTGAAACCACCACTCTTCAGAGAAATACTTGAATTTTCCTCCCTCAGCTGTAAATGGGACCTTGGAAAGCCCGTTGGACATTATGCACCAAAATGCAAATCCCTGTTCTGTTGGTATTCAAGAAGTGTCTGGTAGAATGCAGACATGAGGTAAGAAATGCAGGTCACGGCATATTACCGTAAATTCCTCTTTGATGCAGGTTCTCTGCTGTAACAAGGTCATAGAAGTAAGAGTAGAGGTTGAAGTAGTTAACCATAAAAGTAGAAATTGGAAACAGAATGTCTTTATAGAACAAGAAAAAAATGTGGGGAATTTCATTCAAGAAAAAAAAGGTCATTGCATGCTGTGAAGCCATGGCTGCATCTTTAATTGTGGCAGATAATGTGAAGAAATACCTGTAAGCACAGGAATACTGAAATCTGCCCTAAGGAGATTAGTTTTAAAACATGTATTAGAAAGACAAAGATCAGAAAGACAAAGTCCCTAATTAGGAGGAAAAACACATTAATTCTGGTAGAGAGTGCTGTAGATAATGATGTTTGAGAGTTGTTTGGGTTTTCTTATTCTTGTTACTTCTACAGTGTGCTACACAACAAATGAATTCCGAAGCAAATAAAATTTTGGTGCATTCAACAGGTAGAATAGGTCTTGTGAGTGTGCATCACGCCTAAGTAAATATGTTTTTAAATGGGCAGATTTTTTCTGGGGAGCACAAAAAATCCTGGGGAGATTCTGATCGAAGAAAAGAGGAAAGTTTCTCACAATAAGAATAAGCCATTGAAATAATCTCCCCAGGGAAGTGGTGCATTCTCCAGTATTGGACTTAAAAAACTCAGGCTGGACAGGGTGCTGGACCATCCTGTCTAGACCATGTTTTTGTCAGGAAAGATTGAACTAGACAATCCTTGAGGTCCCTTCCAGCCTGGTATCCTAGGATTCTATGAATATCTATATTAGTGTACTGTATGATTTGACACCTTTCTTTCCAAAAAGAAACAAAGCTTGCAAAAATCTGTACTAGATAAAACTTATTTTGATTTTACTGTATAAAGTCTGTGCAATTTAAAGGTTAATCTTGTGATTTCAAGGTTTCAGATGTGATTACCAAAAGTTATTTAAGCCCTCAAAATACAAGCAGCTGCACAGCTCTCAAGTTATACCACAAACTGGGGAGCTCTTGCTTTTGATAGAAATAATGACTGTAATTCTTGACAACAGTTTTCCAGCATGTAAAAATTTCAGCTACTTCTTTATTTTCAATGTCTAGAATAATCAAAACTGGTCAAACTTAGGAGTTTGTGTACCACTAAAAGTCAGTGGATAATAAGGTCCAGTTTGGTACACAAGGGTGGGGGAGTTCCTTGCTTTTTAATAGGACTTTAATACAGGCAAAGCTAAGAGTAGAACAGAACAATTTGAATTTCCGCTCCATCATGCATCTTTTGCACTGTACATCAATATGCAACCAAACCCCATATGATATTTCCAACAAAAACTCTGAGTTTTTAGCCTCATGGATAGATCATAAAAGCATTAACTGACTGTCGTATCTGTGAGTGATGCACAGCACTGACTGAATACCTTGTATGTTCGAGTTTCACAACTATTAGGAATTTAGGCTACTCTGTGTGTGCTCTTCGTGGCAACAAATTCCATTATGAAGCTGCAAAATGCCCAAGGGTCTTGTACTGCTGTAAGTAGCGGGAGCTCGTCACCTCCACTTGTAAATGAGATGAACCAGTAACACTCACCGTGGCAAAAACCTTGAAAAAGTCTGTTCAAGCTCAGTGTGCCGCATGAATGTTGACAGTCTGCAGGGTTTTTTTCTATATGCTAACAGCACTGTCAGGTTCCAGCCAAATTTCTGCATAAAGAAAACTTAAACAAACGCCAGCATATATTTAATCAGTTACTTACATCTGATTTGAGTAATCACCTGTACCTCTGCTGCACTTGATCCCAAAGATGGAAAATTTCTTCTCAAATGGAGAAATTAGAATTAAATGAGAAGTGAGGAAGGGTGAATTTATACATTTTGGTAGGTGAATTCAATGCAATTGGAGATTAGCTCTGATGTTAAGGGATAGTTTCAAGCACATTTACGATTTATTCAACATCCTAGACAGTAGTGCTGGAAGTTTATAACTCTTAATTATGATTAACAAATGAAAGAGTTTCAGTTCCTTTTGAGATTATTTTAACTTAGCTACTTGTTTCCCCATGGTAATCTAGGATTCTATTAAATCTGTTCTTTTAACATATTAATGACAATAACAAGACAGCCAACAAACAAAACATCTAAAGATGCAGATATAGAGTAATTGTTAAACTTGCAAATAAAGTCACAGCTTTCATGAAGTAAAGCAGAGCTTCCCACAAGACCTATCTAGATGGATAGTTCAGTAAGAAGTTGTTCATTTTGAAGTCCCGCACAAATGGATTTAAGAGCTCATTTCTTAAAGGTCTAGAAGTCAGTCTTTAATTGGATTTTGCATCTTTACAGAAAGTAGTTTCCAAATCAGTAGTAGCTATCAAATAAGCTTGCAACATGCATTTATCAGTTTGTCCTTAAAGCCAAAGCTGTTCTATCAAAATAATTTCTATTTTTTTCTAATTTTCTTTTAAAGCTAATCCTCTAGATTGAGGTGTTCTGTTCTACCAGATAACTAACACAAGTGTAAAGGTGGTTTCAGATACGCAAACAAATACATAAAAATTCATCTTTGCATCATAGTTTCATTAGATGTAATGCGTATTTTCTTGTCCAGAACTCTCTCAGTGAATATAAATGAAGCTATAGAGGAGGGTGAAGTTTATTATGGTTCACTGCAAAAAGTGGATCCTGAAGCCTTCATTCAAGCAAAATTCGTATTAAACATTAATGGAGCCTCTGTACCTAAGGACTTCATCCATTCTTAATTCTGGATTTTCACCAATGCTTATGTCAGGGAAGACGGAGGGAATGGTTAAATGATGACAGTTTGATGACAGGCTTAAATGCAGGACTGTGTCCAAAGCAATCAAAAGCACTGGTCATCTGTGGTGTGGATAAATCTATTAACCCATCAGATCCACCAAATGTGTCATATTTCAAATGTACCTCTTATTGAGATGAAGTTCTCTGCGCTGGGCATTAAAAGAGTCTTTGCTTTTTCAGTGGTCATTAAGCCTTCTTGGCATAACCTGTATTTAAAAACAATTAGGGATAACATACAACTGTAGACACTGTGATTTTCAAACTCTATGCAAGTCTCCATAAAGACGCTAATTTAGTTTGGGTGACATTCATATTTTCATTAGAGAAAAAATGGTCTTATTTGTTATACCCTTCTTTCGTCTATTAATTGAATTTTTAGGTAAATTTGACCAGCAGTGAGTGGTACAGTATTAATTTATCTACTTCCAGTCATAGTTGCATATTCAGATGAAGAAATTGCAAAGAAAGTTGAAAGTTTGTTTCTAGTGTAGCAAAATGATAAATTCACAATGCTAACCCAAGTTAGCCAATTCAGGTTAAAACAAAAGTAAACATAAGGTTTTGATTTGTATTAGCAACTGGAATTTCACACCACAGACAAGTGCTAAAAAGAGTGAAAAATATAACCTTCTTGTTACAGATTTCATGGAGCAAAATACATATTTATTTTTTTTCCCTCAATATGGATTAATTCTTAATATTAATTTCTCTATGTGAACTCTAGCTGTGATGTCAAGCTTCAAAACAATCTTAGAACTTTTAACATTAAAAAACAGGTTCAAGGGTCCTTAAACTAGTCCTATGCTAAATAAAGTTCAGAGTCTGGTAAGCATGTAGCTGGCAGTGTTATGGTACCTCTCCCTAACATTTATGACCCTGCATCTTATGAGGTTGAGGGTCTCTGATGCAGGTGAGGAAGGGGAAGCTGGTGGTTTTGTGTTATCTGCACTATTATCTCATGATGAATTGTTGCACACATCTGGTAATTAGGTTTATGTTGGTTAACTTATCAGACTTGAGCGTCTCTTTCACATGTGACACACTAATGTGGATCAACTCTTTGCAAGGCTAGGTCCTGGGTATTTCACATGATAAGCAGATGGAATATTCTTCAAGTATGCAATGTCTGGCCAGATGCCACAATTCCCCCATAGCACTGACCTGACACTTCTCAAGTCAAGCAATAGAAGCTGACTCCCCAGTGTTTTATCTGATAAGGCAGGAGCACTACACAATGCTACCTAGAGCAGGCACATGCCAAAAAAAAGTCATGTAAGTAGAATACTAGTCACTATCTCAAAGATTCTCTAAAGTATGTTTGCAGAGCCATTCCCATCCTATCTCCCCACTTACACACATAAACTTGTCTCTATATTCCTCCATCTTTGGTGCTGGGGGTTTTTTTTAAAGCCTTGCTGCCTATGAACATACTCTTTCATATCACACATATTGGTGAAAAAGGATGGGAATACATGGCACTAGCAAGTGCAACTAATGTTTTTCCTCTTTGCATGCTCAGAAATCAAATCAAAAGGCAAATCTATGACCATAAATTTTTCATGATACTGTGAGAATACAGCCTGTTCATCCAAAATAATGAAATTTAAGCATTTAATACATATGTCTATTGAGATATCTGTTACTACTCCTACATGACACTTTCTGACACCAGTCCTTTCAATAAATTGGCCTATTACCACCCCTGTGAAGCAACCACAAATCTTTTGTTTCAAGCCACTGTAATCTAATGAGGACTCCATCTTCCATCCTCTCTCTCTACCCCATGTTGCCTCCGATACACTGGTTTTCGGTCAGTTTGGGTTGGCTGGCAAACAGCAGGTAACAGTGCCCATTGTAACCACAGAACATAATGGCATTACCTAAGTAAAATTTGGCTAAGATTTCCCCAGAGCACACAGGTGCAAGGCTTCTTGTGCTGTCATCACAAAAATACAGTGTTTTGCATAATGCTGTACACTTGGGTGGCAGTTCTCACCTGCAAGAACCTTGCCTTTTTTAGCCCACTACATACTCACATTCATGCATGTTCCATTTTCCATGTACGATTCAGTTTGTGATCTATTGCAGAGGAAAGCACTGAATTTTACCTTCCTCTCTGCCCCACCCCACCCCCACCTCCACCACTTTCACCCCAGTAGCTTTTCTGAAAATTTTTTAGATTTCATTCTGAGTTGCATATTTTAATATGATGACATATATGCTGATTAAAAACAATTGTTACAGAAAGCCATTATGGTTATTGTTTGTATATCAGCCCCCTCTTAGCAAAAATATGCATTTTAATGTTTAGCTTTTAGCTGAAACAAATTTGGTTATGCTTAAAGCTTCTTGAGGTATTGGTGATCTACATATTTTGATTCAAGGCTGAGGCCCAAGATTCTGAGGGTTGATTGACTCTACTAGCAAACCAGTCTTCCTAACTCCTTCTGAAAGATTCGCCTGCTCAGTGTTTACAGATGGTGCATGTCTGATATACAGATTTTCATCTCAGAAAATACTTCTATCTGTAAGTGCCAATTATAAACAGAAGCGTTCTCTGTGTTTAGGAACTCATGTTAGTTTTAGTTCTGATTCAAGCCTGGGCAATTACCCTAGCACAAATGGGGTCATTCTCATTTAAGCTACAGTTAAATGTAGCAAAACTGAAGTATGTGCTTGTTTAAGCCATCAGCATGCAATTTCCAGGTTGCAAATCTTCCTCTTTGGAGCCAGCCACTCCAGATCAGGGAGGCGTGATAAACTACTTCTTTTTGCTTGGATTTTTTTGAAATAAAATTCTCATTTTTGCCATTTTTATTGTTTTCCTACCAAAATTCTGCATTATGTGTTGATTTGATTATGTATCATATGTAACAATCATTTCTTCTGTATTCTAGTTTTCTTCAGGAGTTATATTAGTCTGGATACATCATTAAATACTTCAAGCTTCACAGTGTAGGTCATCATGGAGAAGACTGCAAAACACATCTGAGCTGCACTGCATTGTCCCATACAATGTGTATATTCTGACTCTAAAATCCTTAACAACAAAATCCTCTAAAATCCTTAAAAACAAAATATATTTCAGTGCCTTCAGAACTGTTAGTTTCAATGCGTTCTAACAACCATGAAATATACAACTTATTTTCATGGTTTGCCATATTGCTCCCCTGCCCCCAAACATGGCTTATAATTTGGACAGAGATGATATTGGATACATATTCCTGAAGACTGTCATGTCTACAGAACAACTGCAGCATCATTTAGTGAATAAAATCCAGTTCTGAGATAGATATGACTTCTCTCAAAGGACATGTATTTTCTCTATCAATTAATCCTTGACCCACACCCAAATGCTGAATTACTATTTTGTATAACTAATCAAAAAAGTGACCCTTCTGCAATCCATCCTCCCCTTCTTCACATTTGAAAAGCTAGATAGCAGCAACTTAGTAGACTAACAGCTTTCAGTCTATGGCAAGACAAGCTGCTACTGCACTCTAGTTTTGTATTACAATATATATAATCAGTCTATTTGAATTCAGCAATTAGATGTTACAATATGTTTTAGGGGCCAGCTATTTCTCACTTCTAATTTTTCAACCAATTTTAACATTCACATTCAAATCTAAGTAGGTGAAAAATCATTTCTCCTGGACATAATAGACTTCAAGTATATTTTATATTTACCCATCCAATAAAACTACAATGAAATAAATCACCTCATCCAGATTCAATCATGCAAGCTAGTTTAAACTCACTTTAAAAAAATATAAAAAAAGAAAAAATTGCTAAAGCTGAAAGCATGCTGATTGAATCTCCAGCTATCTGTAATACAAGATCCTAAAACCATCTGCTGAGTAACCATAGAAAATGCTTTTAGTGTGATTAAATCAGTGCATATAACATACATTGGTAATGCACAAGGGTGGCACAGGACATCATTCTGTCACTGTGCAGAAAGAGTCTTTGATGAAGTAGCTAACAATTATACACAGATAAATGTTTTTGCTTTGTTTTAAAATAGGCTGCAACTGAAGGCAGGTTCACAGGACACATTCTGGCAATTAATCCTTATTTCCGTATATTGCCCTGCTTGGGGAGGCAGGGGAGGATGGGGGGGGTGGGGTGGTGGTAGTGTCATTTCCCTTAAAACAAATAAATAAAAGAACCTCAGCTGTATACACAGCAGGAGAGTACACTCTGTGAAACCACTTAAAATTTTTTGTATCCTCCAGTGCACATTACTGGAATGGAGGATACACTGAACAACAACATTTACTTGGTAGCTCATCAAGATCTACCTGCTGCATACCAACGGTGACTTGTCCAGAAGGGACTTAATACTTTTAATGAATTTGACACTAACAGCTGGCAGTGTTAGGAAAAGCTCACAGTTAGGAAAGACAGAAGTTTCTAATCACATTTTAGTCACACTAGCCTTTCAATCACAACCAAGGTTTCATAATATAAAGCCCACCCCAGAGTATACCCTTATTATGCAATCTTCTGTCAAGAAACTGCCTCAGAAAAATGCGTTCAACACTATTCCTGTTATCAATCGTTTTTTTCACTCCTTTCTTCCTTTGCTCAATTAAACTTACCAGAAGTGTTAGAACACTACTACTGGCAGATGGTTGATTTGCCATTACGTGTAGCTGAAGTGATTTATGCCTGAGAGGTATGTGTGTATGTTCCACGTGACCAGACTAGCTTACCTCAAAACCCTCAGGGCCTATTCCTATGTACAGAAGGCATTAAAGCAGATATCCACTGCCTGTGGGTGGGCAGGACATAAATTTCTCTCAGGCACATCAAATTCTGACCATCACTGCTGTTTAAAGAAAAGACCTTTGTCTCTGAGAAGCCAGCAGACGCACATAAGGAGGTGTCCTCTCTAGAAATTATACCCAAAACCCTGTGACAGACAGTAAACCACCCAGGTATGAATTGTATTACTAAATCACATAAAGAGATTACGCAGACCTCCAGTACTTACAGCTTGGTTGACTATGGACTGGGAAAAAATTAGAAGCTTTTCACATAAGAAGAGGGTGGAAAATTCAGTGGGACTGGCATAAAGTTGACTGCACACCTCCACAGAAAGGTGACCCTCCTGGTATAAATACATCAGTTAATTGAAGCAGCTACCATATTACATCAGGATACAAAACAAGCACTGGAACTCAGCATAACAAAATTAAATGAGGATTACTGTCTAAACCAGACAACTACGTCACCAAAGCTTAGACTAAGACTTGTCAGTTAATCATTTATGTCATTTCCCCACACTACTATATGAGGTGTTAAGGATGGCTTTATAATAGCAAAAAAAGCCCTTTACACAGTCTCTGATGTGAAGACATCTGTACCTAAACTGTGTCCTGACTTCAGACTCTGCTGAGTAAAAGAAAATGGGGATTGTTACTTATGTGACAGTGGCAAATGTTCAGTAGTCAAAATGATCAGTTTTACACTGTAGAAAGCAGACCTCTGCCCCTTCTAAAGGCTCAGTAAAAAACTTTCAAGTCCCAGAAAAAGTAGCCGGTAGCACAAACAGCAAGTTCTGAGTTGTACAATGCAACTCAAGAAGCAGTTGGGCTTGTGTCATGAAAAAGTTAAGGTAACACAGAAGCAGACTATTGTAAGGAACACAAAAAACAGCCATATATTTATAGACAGACAATCTGCAGTTCTGCTGCCGTCTTCTCAACTTCAAACCATCAACAGCTGCTTGCATCGTCTAAGTTCTGGATCTCATGTACCTCCAACTGTCTGGTGAAATAAGAAACACTTATGAAAAAAAAATTCAGTTTCTCCAATCCAAAATTATTAGAAGTGTAGAGAGGGCCCTCCTTGTTGCCGTGAGGGGAAAAAAAAATGTTGGCATTATGTAACAAATAGGCTTCTGAAAGTACAGATGCTACCGGTTTATTCTAAGCATACATGTCACCTATACATTTAATCAAATTGACACCCTTAAGAGCAAAACAGCAATACCTTGAGCTTGGATTTCAAAACAGTATGAGCAAAAACCTTGTAAAAATACATGTGGAAATTTAAAATAAAGCTGCATGATCATGATTTTCAAAGTGATTCCTGATCAAGTACATTAATTAGAAAGAACCTGATTTTTAAAATTTGTTGAGAATTAGCTCTGAATTTGATATGAAAACTACATAAAAAAAATAAAACAACAAGAAAAAAAGGAGATTTAATAATTTATTCCAAACTTGTTTATTGTCAGGATAACCTTTCATTTATAGGTAAACAAATGCAGAGGACAACTTACACCAAGTACTGGGGCTTAGGGGCTGTTCTTCCAAGAAAAAAAAGGTGCATAAGGATTCTCTTATTTTAACTTAAGCCTGAACAGCCTTCGGACGTGGAGGGCCGGCACTGAAAGATCACATAACAACATCCAAGTTCATACCCAAGAATGAAATTGAATAGCTCTAAATAATCAGGTTTTGGTCATCTCACGTAAAATGAGCCGGACTGGGTCCGATCCCAGGATACACCCACAGCACTAAAGTAACCTCACATGATCTGTTATGACTTAATAGACTCCATATCCACAGTATCAGGGCTACCACCACTTTATTCTATAAACACCTTTATTAGGTCATTCTGGCTTACTGAGCAATTGAACACCACAAAGCTGTAAATATTCTGCTTAGTTAATGGGAACCTCACTTTTAAAAGCTGTCAGTTTTGTATATATTCTGATCAATGACCATACTTTGTATTCCCAAAAGTTCCTGGGGAGACTGTTATGATTTAAGAAGCCTTGCTAGGTAATACACATGCAGGACTTCCATTACATCACTTTTCCCACCACCATCACCTCAAGATAATCGGTGGCTGGAGCTATTATATACAGGAGAACTATATTTATAAATATAGTATGTAGTTACACTGAATGAAATCTTCAATCAGTATCTTCACCACCTCCAGGCAAAAAAAAAAAAAAAACAAAAACAAAACCACAAAAAACCAACACACACACAAAAAAAAAAAAGACAAACCACACCTGTAACACCCCACCCAGAATCCCCAAACAACAACAAAAAACCACAAAACACATGCAAACAAACAAAAAACCTTCAAATTACTGCTCTTTTCATAGACATATTACAAAATGAAAATAGAAGCTGTGGTGGCAATAGTCCAGATGGCAAACACAGTGTGATGCTACCTGCAGGGCATCATTTATATTTTTTTTTCCTCAGCATTGACATGTCCCTGCACTCCTGTGCAGGTAGGGAACCACTTATCTTCAAAACCAGAAAAGAACAATCTTTCTATTTCCAGATGAGAATATGAACACAATACTACATACAAAAGCAAAGGTTAAGATTAGACATAAATTTATCAGATTAGCATCCAATTATAATACCAAGTGGAATATTCTCTATTCGTTTACATGGAAGTTGAAAAAAATAACATTCAGGAATGATGCCTGAATTTCAGTTATGCATTTACTCTGCAATTGCATATAAGAAACTACACATAAACACACACTTTTCTAATGATAAAAAAATAAATAAATTCTTCCCACTGAAACACATTAGGGAAGAGGAACATAATGTGACCAACCACAGGAAGATATAATTTTGCAAACCACTGACACTAAGGAGACTACTCTCTAGATAAGGCCCATGAATTTGCCTACATTGCTTTGGGAACAAATTTATTAAATAAGGGGATGCAGGAAAGCATCAATACTGCATATATTTATAGTAACACATTATGTAGCACACTCCAAAATAAACAGAAATTAAAAACCACATGTGGCCAAACAATCTGCTTGCCAATTTACATACTCCCTTGTTTCTATTTCTTCTATTTTGGAAGATAGTATGAGATTATTATAGTCTAGTTTTTAACATTAACCCTACTGTGTATCTTATTTTTTGATCCCATATGGGAAATGACTTCATCAAAAATAGTAAGTACAATATATACAAGATGAAGATAGGAAAAGAACTGCACTTTACATCTCCTGTGTGAGCTTACTGTTCAGCTGCCTGCCAGAGTTCTGGCTGTCAGACACTTGAGTGTCTCCCATATTTGAACAGGCTGAGTGATGCAGACAGATTTATACTAGCAAGGTTCTCTACTACTTCCCCGAGAACAATAGCTACAGAAATGTCTGAGAGCTGTCCACCACAGAAATCATGTGGTACCAAACCTTCCACAAATAGTTAATTACATCCTGCATCCACCATAACTTCCAAGATGTAAGATTTTTGCTGCACTGTGCAGCAGCAGTCAAATCAATCAGGAGTAACCACGCACCTTCCTCCCAGTAGCCCACCGAAGGTAGACTACAGTGCCATGTGAAACAATGTATGCAAGAAAACTACAAAGCTTACTGAAGACTTTAATGTGCCTTATTAGAGGCAATTTTCAGTGCATACACATTACATGGGTACACTGTGGTCCACCTGTAATTTATATACCTCTCCCAGAAAAAAAAGTACCTGACATGAGCTTTACATTTGCTCATTTTGGCTTCTGATTAGCCAAACATTTCCTTTCACCATTAGAAACACAACCCTGTTCTTTTGCAGCATTCTTTACTGATAAAAACAAAACTATATTCGTTATAACACACTGCATCTGCATAGCTAGACTGCAACGTACTCTTCCACAGACTTCTGCAAAGGGTATGTATGAATTTCGGGAAGGAAACCAGCGAAGAGCTTATAGGTTTCAAAAATGGAAATAGCATTAAGTATCCTTCTGCAGTGCTAAAATCTCACAAGAACGAGTGGTTTCTCAAAGCCCAAAGGTGACACCGTTATTACTGAGAGATAGCAGAAGAGTTTCACATCTGGATAAAGAAATTCAAGGCACTGCCACACGCTGCGTAGCTGGGGAGGCTGCGGGAGCATTCCCACAGGGCGCAGCCGGGTTTCCACCTGTTCCACTGGGGCGGGACACTGCTGATCCTACACCCAGAGTCCTGAGTGCTCCCTACCCACAGCCTGCAGCGCTGCCTGCAGCATACAACCCTTTACACTCATGAAGTCTGCGCAGCTCCCGGTCAACTCGAGGCCCCTTCTAACAACGCTGCCGTCCATTCCCCTAGATGTCCACTCACTCCGGCAAGGGCGGGAGGCTGACAAACTGATTTCTCGAAGAACTCACTTTTCACTCGGGATCGCCTTTCCTCCGCACTGTCGATCTCCTTACCAAAGCCCCCCATCCAGCCCCAGCCCTAGCCACAGCCCCGGCCCCGCTGCTGAACCTCCGGGACGGAGGTGCGAGGGGCGCGGCGGTGCCCCAGGGAGCGGGGCGGGGGACGGGACGGGACGCGACGGGCGGCTGGGGACGGCTGGGGATACAAGGTGGGGACAGTTCGGGGCAGTTGGGGACAGTTGGGGGCAGTTGGGGACAGTTGGGAACGGCTGGGGAGCGGGGACGGGGCGCGGCACCCCCGGCACAGGCAGGGCAAGGAGGGACCCGTCGGGAAGAAGGGGCGGCGGGCGCGGCCCCGTCACCCACCGAAGAGGCTGCTGCTGAAGCCGTCCCAGACGCATCCGGCGGCGTCCCACACCCAGCGGCTCCTCAGGCAGGACATGAAGGTAAGGCTCACGCCGAAGACCGACACCAGCAGGTCGCTGAGGCTGATGTTGACGAGGAAGAGGTTGGTGGGCGTGCGGAGCCGCTTGAACTTGTAGTAGAGCACCAGCACCAGCAAGTTGTTGCACAAGCCCAGCATGCCGATGGTGGCGACCAGCAGCGCCAGCAGCTCGTAGGTGCCGGCGCTGAAGATCGGCCGCTCTCCCGGCGNCCGCTGTTGGCAGAGGCAGCGGCTGGAGCAGGAGGAGGAGCCCCCGCCGCCTCCCCGCCCACGGAGGGCGCGCCCTCGGGTGGCTTCGCCCTCGCCTGGCCGGGGGCGGGCACGGCCGTGGGTGCTCCCCGCGGGTTCCTTGTTGTGCCCGGTCACCGTCGTGAGCGGTCCGGTCGGGATCGGGATGTGTCTGGTTTCTCTTCGTTCTTAAAAATGGTCTGTGCGCTCGGTAGGGCTGCCGCGTTTGGGCAGACCACCAGCGCGCCCAGCTCCGCCGAGAGGGAACACCGGCCTTTGGACTTCTCCAGATGTCCTGCCAGTGAAAAGTCCTGTTCTGGCAATAGTTTCTTCCCAGGGGCTCCCCCGCCGTGCTCGCAGGTGGCCGTAGGTGTTGGGAGCTCACGAAGCGACCCTCGGCATCAATGCCCTGGCAAACTTGCGTGAGGGAACTCTTTTTTAAAGTCAGCCGCGGAGTAAGTAAGATAACAAAATTCGCACCACTGAGTCACCTGTTTTCATGGCTTTGTCCCCAGTGTGTGTTGTGTGAAAACAGCACAGGAATGTCCAAGCTGCACGTGTGCAGCACTAGCGGGTGTTAGTCGAGGTGTTGTCCTGAGCCCCAGATGCGCTACGGTGGCTGTTCTGTCTCCCAACCCATCCCTGAATGTATCACAGTGATTTTTGCTCGGCATGATTTTATGCCCAGAACATCTTACCAGATCAAGCATCAGTCTTCCCCAGAAGAATACCTCTAGTTTGTTTGCTTTACTGCTGACCAGCATATGTGCTAATGTGCGACAGTCTTCACAAGGATCCAAATAAAACTTTCAGTTTAGCCCTGTTCTTAGTTTAGCTGGGTTAAAAAAAAAAAAAAAGAGAGATAGTTATATATATCAGCTCTGAAAATAGCAGAATTTTCATGGAAATTTGGGAGGAAAAATACCTGTTAGGGAGTTTTTCCCTCTCTTATACACATAGTGGTATTAAATGGTCTAGACTGAAGGTATGATTCCTTGTGGACTGAGACTGAAAATATGCATAGTTGAAGTACGTTTGGCGTCTTTTAAAACACATATCTATATACAAATTATGTGGCAAACTACTGCTGTAATACAAGGGTTAGGAATAAAGTCATAGGTCACAAAAATAAACACTGATTTAAACACTATTATAACAAAATACTATTCTCATCAATGTTAACTTTATTGCCAATCTGTATTTTTAAATTCCTCAAATATGATTTAAGCAGTAATTGAAACCTACTGTGAAAAGCTAGTCCAGTCTGTTTCTTTATCACTGGTCTTCAAGGGTTTTCTCATTACAAAGGCAGCATGAGCTGCCTTTCTCAAATCAATTATATTCTCTTCCCCCCATAAAAGCTGTATTTATAGAACACATGACCTTCCAAAATTGCCAGTAACACAGTACTTGAGCATGGGCTTTAGGGCAGGCATAATTTTGTCCTTCCTCATCCATTAAAGAAACTCACCTGTGCCTGACAGGCTGTGTGCAAAAATATTATGTCAATACAGTTATGGGGTCGTTTAGAACTAGTCACTGCATGCTGAAAGTCTTAACAATGACCAAGTTAGTGCTACACTTCATTGAGAAGACATCTTTGCCTCTTGCCTTTAAAGGAAAATCTTAAATTGTCTGTCTTTTTATCCCTGCAAAATGAAAGGAGAGAAGAGGTGGTAGGGCTAGCAGGGGAGAGATGTAATTTAGTGAGTAGTACATGCCAGACAACACATTGGCAGATTCCATTATATACTCAGGGTTTCTAAGTGGTATTTCACTACAGCACCTGTCAAGACTACTCCCTCTAGCTGTCTTTGGATTTCTAGAAAATAAGAGAAAAAACCCTATAAATTGCATTTTACAAAAATCAGACCTGAGAATTCATGGTTGGGGCTTTTTCATAGCAAAATTAAATATGCAGTCTTTTCAATGCTTGATTTGCTAGTAGTCACATTACTAATACTGTCAAATTGCTAATGTTATTCAAGTGGTCTTGAATACTTCATGAGCTTTCATATGCTTCATGACAAATGAGTTCCATTTGTCTTCCATGCAGTGTCACTACTCATATGAGGCACAACAAAAATGAATACTGTATTATTGTATCATCAGGTCAAAGGCAAAGCTGGAAACAGGATCCTGATCCCTAATTCTAGACCAGCTTCCATTTACCTAGCCCAATCTAAAACCAGTGCAACTGTAGTTTTAATAATCTAGCTTTTCATGCAATTGAAAAGATGAAACATTTAAGAAACCCAGACATCTGCTTTGCAATGCTTCATGTTTCCACTATTTTGTATTTGGACCAGACCGTGCTCATCAAACATGCATGAATATTAATGGAAATGCTGCACAAAGGATTTTACCTTTATTGTTATAGTTGCATAAAAGGATAAACCACACAAGTGTGTGTGTGTGTGGCTTCCTGGAAGTGCATCTCAAAGTACTAAATATAACTGTAGCTGAGTTCATGGGATTAAAAAAGTACAAGAAGCAGCATGAATACAAGGCCCCCAGTCCTGTACTATAAAAATAGTCTCTAAGACTCCCAAGGACTTCCTAGATCACTTCTGCAACTGTCCTTTTAACATGCTGTCTGTTATGCACAACTTATATGGAATGGAAGAACACATCGGCTGTAAATTTTCACCTGGCCAACATATGCTTATATATGCATGAAATAGACCTTACAAGCCAGCCTTGAAAATAATAATTCACAACTGGAAAGTTTGCAGATGTCTAGGACTGTCTTCAAAAGTTCCCTGCTTTTGCTGTATTTAGTAATTTGAAATGTTTCAGCACATCAGAGTGTCACTCACATGTTAGAGCTGACGAATCTGAAGCAGAGTAAATAAAGTGTCAAAGTTACTGCTACTCTCTAAGCTTGTGTAGAAATACAAGCCACACACTATGACTCCCAGTTGTAACTGCACCATCAAAAATGTCAGGGCTTCTGCAGTGAGAACACTGAGGGGTGGAAAAAGAGTGTTTTGAGGCATTCAAGGGACCTATTTAATTATCATGTTTGTTCACTGACTTATACATTGATTTCACTCTTTCTCTCTGTTCTGTATCTTCTACTAGTGTGCCTTTCTAGTCACAGGCTCTTTCCCATCTTTCCTGACAAGCAGGAGGTGAGCAGAAAAGTCAAGCTTTTGTCCATACTAAGTACATTTATTTTAGGAGTCAGATAATGCTGGGGGCTTGCTGCCTGTTTTGAACTTTGCAAAACTTATTATTTCAAAGGCCATGGTATTACAGTCTGATTGCAGGCCTCTCAAAACAAAACTTCCCCAATCCCCTGGCTATCTGGCTTCAGCTTTTTAATTTGTATTTTTACGATCTTCTCCTGGCATTTCTTTTTTACATGTTCTTTTTGCTATTCTTTAACCTTAAAGGCAGATGAAAGCCAAGTGATTATTCACAGTGTAGCTGCAGTGCATATCTATAGAGCATGGGAGAGTTTGTGGACAGAAGAAATCTTTCATCTGTTCTGAACCACTTGGCATTAAAGCAAGGCTTTTAATATATATTTACACCTGTTGATAATGCAATATGTAAGTATAAAAAAATGCACAAGCCTAATGGCAAAAGTTTAAGGTAGAACTTCATCTTGCATAACTTGTAATCCTAGCTATATAGTCTAGTCCATATTGGGATGTGAACTTTAAATCATAAAGCGGGTTAAGTGGAAAAGTTGCAAGAATCTGAAAATATTCTGTTCTGAGAAAAGTGGTTGGCTCAGACACAGTTCACTGAAGCAAGCACAAGCTGGGCAGCAGGGAGTGGACCCAATCCTGTGAGCTGCTGTCATGCTGTCAGGACATGTGTGCTCCAGCTGGAAGTTGGCTGCAGACTGTCCCATGATGTGTGAGCTCTAGTATACCTGTCGTGTACAAATAACTGTACTAGCTGCAGGTATGGCTGATCTCACCTTAATCATGTATTTGAAAGTTAAGCACTTAAGACCAGGAAGATTAATCACTCTCTAAAAGTGTTTGTTATTGTTGACTGGCACATAAGGTGATTTGAATTATTAACTTTTAGATGCATAAGTTAGGTGAGATGAACTTCATCTTGGCTATACAAACCTGTTTGGGACTGTATTACATGCTCAGGTGGCAGATGCATATTGATGCCTCTGTGGCACTTGTTTCTTGCTAGGGAGATTAAAACAAATGGTGATATATACTTGCACCTGCTGACATCATGTCTCCCTTGGTTATATAGACACAGCTCATAGGGCAGCTTGAACCAGAAACACTAGTACTGTAAAACCAGTATATGACCAGTAACATCAGGTTTTGCAACAATAACCCTGTGAAATTCAGTTGTGATATAAGCTAGTTTGATGGGTTTTTTCAGAGAATAACCATGCGTAAGAATTCATGCCTATGTTGCAGCTTCTTGTTAGTGTGACAAACATGAAGTGAAAGTTGTTTAAAACTCACTGCCCCATTATCATTTTCCAGAGTCCAGCATACAAATCAATAAATAGTGCATTGGAAATAAACATTTTAAAAGTATCACTTGGTCATTTCAGCTGTTGTTAGTGACACAGAAGAGAAAATGCACTTTTACAGCAAGGAGTACATTACGTCTGGGGTGATAATATCAAGACCAAAGTGAAAAATTAAGCCAGTAGGATAAAAGAGCAAGCTAGTGTAAATTTGAACCTGACAGCACCCGTTAAACACTTTTTCATGGAAGAAATTTAAATTTTACAGTGCTAAACCTATACTGGTCAGTGTTCTGAACTCAAGCAGCTCTCTCCTGACTGGACTGCAAACACAGCCAGGTTTAAGGGAATGTTTGTAAGGAAGAAAAAGCAAAGGATAGGTAACTTAGCTCAAAGGAATCAAAAATACAAAAAGAATACAACTTGAGGGACTGATTTTCTTCTATTTTTTCCTTGTTAAATGGCTGAGCTTTATCTGGGCCAAAATCAGAGTCAGAAACAAAGTCTCTTATGTACAAGACCCTCTTTAAGGGTGGCTATGGACATTTTAGATTTTACTGTGTTTTGTCTGGGCTATTCTGAACCTGGGGACAATTTGCCTTTGCATGGGACTACCATGCAGAGTGACTGGCAACCTGATACAGGCAGAAAAGATCTTTCACCTTTTGCTATTTCTCTTCTGCAGTAGCTTTGGGTTATTTGTTATGAGCCCTCAAATTACATGGTCAGAATTTTAAAACTTTCATAGAATTTCATAGACATATGATAGTGCTTGTGATAAAGATGGAAAATTATTGCTTTTTCAAATGAGCTGCCATTCTTGCAATGAACTTGCTGTAGCTGGTCTTTGCACCTGTGCAGACATACATATCACTAACTTTGGATAGGTCTGAGAATTTCCAATAACTGAGAATAATGTGATTATGTGGTAAGAAGAGGAGAGTTGGGATGGTTGACTTCTGAGTAATAATCAATTCTACCATAGTCCATATTCAGTGCTTTCCACACTATCAGTAAGGGAGACAGGAAAGGAAATGCTTTTAATTCAGTTAGCGCTACTGTAGACTTACTAATGCAAGAACTTCCTGTTACTTATCAATTTAATATTGAATATTCCTTTTAGACTTTTCTTATCTTCTAATAAAATTCCTATCTTCTCCACTTTTGTATTTCAGTCCACTCAGTCATCACATCTTATTTTAAAATTGTACTGTACATTTTTTTTTTTAATTTAGATATCGAACACAAAAGAATCAGCTGGTACTGAAAGCAATGGTTCCTCTTTGGGGTTTCTGTGTGTTTTCATTATGTAATATAGTATGAAGTTTTCTCATGGCTTCTTGCAAGAGAACAAAACATGTTCTTAACCTTCCCATTCCAAGGATGGATGCTACTGCCTTTTATGAACCCTAAACTACTGTTACTAATCTGGAGATAAGACAATAGCCTGATGCTAGATGACACAGACTGGAAAAATGAATCAATAGGAAGCACTGCATAACAAGGATTCAGCTGAAAGCAATGTATGAAATACACAGTAACTCTGACCAAGATACAGTATCTGACTGACCACTGGGTACATTGACACAGAACAAAAATATTTTCCTGATACTTACTGTTGGGATTAGCACAAATGGATCCTCAAGTTATCCCTCACTTTTACAGGAATCATTGCTGCTTTTTTTCTACCAAACTCTTTTTCTTATTCTAGAAGACTAGAATGCTCATTGCAGTTGAGCAGGAGTATCCAGAAACTTTTGTGCTCTTTCCAGATGGAACTTCAAGGAGTAGGATTGCTTGTCTTAGGTAGCATAATACTAGACACCACTTTCCCTGAAGAATTAGCTGTATCATGCAGAGATATTTACATACATTATTTTTAGTAACTTTGTTGAATACCAGTTAGTTGTCTTCCCTATATGTTTTTAAAATGTTGTTCAGCTGATTTTCCTAGTATATGTGAAGTCTATGGTCTTTATTTCTTTTGTTTTGTTTTTTTTGAAGAAATTACTTTGTTAGTCTCAAAGCATGCCTTAGTGATACCTTTACATTGCCACAAAAAATATAAAGTGTAATTTCTTCTTCCTTTTCAACTACAGAATATCCACAGAGCAAAGACTCTGTGCTCAGGAATTCAAGAAAGCGTTGACCAATAAGCCTGGCATCAGCCTTGAGTGAAGTAATAGAAAAGTGGATCTGGAGATCAGTAGCTAAAGAGCAATACAAAGAAATTGATCAACGTGGTCTACAGAAAAGTGAGTTTAACGCATAGTCTGAAATTCATGATTTGACCACAGTACCGACTTGCATTTTATGGTATAGCACAGCAACATGGCATGGCATCAGCATTCTTTAAAGATGTTGAAAAGATTAAAAACATGGAAAAGAATCACAAATATTGTATAGACATCTGAAGGAAAGTGCTGCAGTAGGATGCAGAGAGTTCAGTTTTCTTTAATTAATAGAAGAAAAAAATCAAATGGAGTAGTCCAGGTACAAAGGTCTCCTACTATGAGAATATACCTACTGTTACTCTCAATTAGTGAAAACATCCCAAAACCTGCTGAATGGAAGCTGAAACCACAAAAAATCATATAAAAACCTTAAATTTTAACAATGTGAGCAATTAACCTTTGGAACAAACATGATGGATGCTCCATCTTTTTGTGTCTGAAGAGTAAAACTTGTCACCTTACCACAAGTTATACTTTAGAAAAAAACTGTTAGGCTCTATATAGTGATTGTTGCCTTAAGGAAGGGGGAAAAACCTTTCCAAGACAACTTTATATGGGTAAAGCAGAGAAGAGTTCTTTTACTTATAGGGTTTCGGGGTACAGACTATAAAGGAGTATAAAAGAGGATATAAAGTATAAAAAGTATAAAAGAGTACAACACGTGTTGATAAGTAACAGATAGCACAGACCGGTGCTAGGATGAGCTCAAGGCCTCAGGAATACCATGTGAGCTCTTTTCCCAGCACCACTGCTTCAAAACATGCAGAGTAAATTAATCCGAAAGGCGTCCCTTTCATTTAATTCCCGGCTGTTTCCAGCCAAACCCCCTGAGCCACCCTGCTATGTTTTACTGAAGCAACCAAGGGACAACCTGTCCCTCCCAGGTGAAAAACCCTTTCACCTAACAGGCTGGGAACATGACTCTTGCAACATCTGGGCCCAAGTCTGCTCACCTCCCAACCCACAATGAATCAGGGAGAAACTCCCTTTTGCAGCTGCATCCCAGCAGCTCAGCTACCCCCAGCTCTTGCTGGTACCCAGTTCCCATTACCGGTCTCATCTTCCTTCAAGCAGGACTTGAGGTTCCCGAGATCCAGTCTGGGAGAACAAGGGAAGGGAAACATCTTCTCCCCCCCCCACCTCAAGAGAGCAAGAGAGGGAAACCCCCCTCTTTTGCAAGCAGAGCTCCTCTGAGCTCTTTCCCCCCCCTTTTGGTGGGGGGGAACACTGGGCACCACACCAGGCTGGGCAGCAGAGTGTGTGTGTGTGTGTGTGAGAGAGAAAAATGTCAATAAAGTGTAGGAGAGCTGGAGAAAGCAGGGAAAAGCTCCCGTCTATGTGGCAGCCTGCTAATTTTGTAACTGTGCTCAATTATCATATCTAAAGGTCCCATCCAATCTAAGATTTGTCCATGCCCAGAACTTCCCTTGGTTCTGCCCCATGGCACGCCTCTCCTAGAATTGAGTTGGAGGTCTTAAGACCCCTTTGCCTTATTGGAGCTTCTCCAGGGTTGCCAGGCTTTGCTTTCTTGTTTTGACTAACATGGTATCTAGTTGCCTTAGCTCTGGTACATGTTTTCCCTGTGCAGTGTTCCAGCTATTATCTGACCCTTAAGACAGCTAACACAGGGTCAGAGGTTGTTAGCTACGCTATATGTGAGAAGTATACCTAGAAGTATAAAAATCCACAAATTCATGAAAGGCCTAAGGCAACATGATAAATGGCTGATATTTAATGATCTGTAACATAACTGAGATAAAAGTAGATCTCAAGGTCTCTTCTGTCACCAATTACATTAGATAACATGAAATAATCTCACATGCCAAGTTATTTAGTGATCCTAGTTCATGGCCTAGGGCCACTCAATGAGTAGGATTCTGTGATGTAATGGGAGGTTGTGACATCAACAGTTCTCTACAGCATTTTCAAGCTTGATATGCTAAGCTGTTATTATGTAGTTACTAAGTAATAATACTAAGTTATTATTATGTAATGCTTGGTATACCTGTCATACAGCTCAGTCTCATATGAATTCATGTGAGAATTTAAGATTTAAGGAGCAAAGGAAGACTTGGACTGGGATGTAAGAAGAGCTCTCCCTCTTACCTTGTCCCCTGTTATTAAAGGATGGATAGTCTTGAATTGCTGGATTTCAGTAATACATTGGAGCAGTTCCAGAAACTGGTGGATAAAATGATAATCCAGAACACAAAGGAGAGATCAGGCTTGTATACTGAAGATGATGGTAAGAGATATTCTTTCTGATGGAAAAGTGCAATTTTCATATAGAGAGAATGTGTTGTAGAGAGAAGACTATAAGAAAGAACTCAATGTTCTAACTATAACTCTTTCATTTTTACAGGAAATAGACAGATTGCACTGTCAGAGTAGTTTTTCCTCCTATTAGGACTTCTGGCCAAATTATAAGGCTGTGGTGATCACTCACAAAATGTAATTGGTGGAGGTGCCACAAATAGAAGTTAGCATGACATGACATTTTTGTAAAAGCACAAACCCAATGAACTATGTAAATCCAGTTGCTAAATGTAAATAGTGGGGGCAAAGTTTTGCTTCTCTGAATGCGAATGGCTATTGCTGCATGAAGGGCTAAACTTTATCCCACATTCCATTCACATTCAGAAAAACAAATCAGAATCATAGACTGAAAGTAAGGAAAGAAAGAAGAGGTGAGGAGTTTATACCCATTCTTTTGTCTGGTTCCTGTCATGCACTACAAATCAGATAGTTTTGAAAAGACCAAACATTAAGACTGATTTTTTTTCCTGACTGCTTTAGTGAATAAAATGTGAGGAGATAGAAGTTGAATGCTATTGATATTGAAGAGGAAATAAAACCAGAAATAGGGTGAATAAAGAAGGAATCTGTTGCTTGCAAGTTTTAAACTGTGTGAATATTGTTCTTTCCATGCAGATGAGATAGACTACAATAAGTTCTATAAAACCACACGAACACTTTTTGGTTCAGCAGTCAAGGATCATAATATTCAGGCCTTTTTCAGGAAGACTATCAACAACCTTGAGAAGCCAGACTGGTTAGAGGTAAGGATTTTTGAAATTTTATTAAATGTAAAAAATCCTAATTCGAATCTCTAAATGGTAGCTGTTGATTATGTGGTGTTCATGAGTCTGTTGTTTCACGAGTTCCATGGCATAATAGGGCACTCTCAATGTTGTTATTATCCTAGCTGCCTGGAGCCTGGGTGTGTCCAGGTGTTCTGAAGTACTTCAGTGATATGCATTGTCTTCAGGTTTCCTGGCAAAATGCAAAATCCTTTATGACTACAGAAAGTTATTTGTGCTCTTAGGATACGTCTATATTTAGATAAATCATCAGAAATGCTTCCTCTCTTTCTTCTCTTTGCTCTCTTCTCTTACCTTTGCTTCCTCTACTTTCTCTTCATGTGTTCACAGGCCCAAATCTTGCCTTTACTTTAAATATGAAGTGTTAGAGGTATGGCAGCATATTTTAGTCAGAGAATTCTCTATGTTTTATTTAATTCTATTGATGAGTGTGATCCACGTAATCAATTCTTCTGTCTCTAGTGAGGTACTCTATGAAAGAGTAGATCTGTTTTATCCTCCTTGCTTCTGCCTGCACACAGCTTAAGGATTTTCTCTGACAGAGTTGCAACTGCACGCTGTGTTTAATATCCCTTCATGGATTTGTAATCTATCCATTTGTAAGTTACTTCTGCATCCACCTAAAAAGGATGCTTCCATAGCATCCAGGTTTTCACATTTTGTGAAAAAGTACTTTTTCTTAGAGCACTTTTTCTTTAGGCACCATGCCTTTTTTTTAGACATGGTGCTCTTTTTTATTTGCATGTTTTGAGAAATGAACACTTGCTCTAGAAATGTGATTTTTAGTATGATATCTCCCATAGATAGTGTTTTAAGTAACTGTTCTATAAAAATGACTGAATCTTAGATTGTTAGAGCCAATCTCTATCAAGAGCATCCATCATCATATATCACTGCAAGATTTTGTCTGTTTGTCTCTTACCTGAAGACAGAATTGTGCAGATGGGACATAACTTCCAACACATAGTGACTTTCCTATGATAGCAGAAGTGTCATTCCACACATGCAAAGTCCCTTCTGGTCTTAAAGCCTTTTGACAAGGTGTTATTAAGAGACATGAACTATAAATTCATCAGCATATTTATGTTTATGTTACTCTGGAACATCACAGTGTTACTTGAACTTGGAAGATACCCAGCAGCAGTTCTTTACATGTTACCAACAATTGCTATCAAGCAATTTCCTAACATCAACTTAAAAGCGGTGTGTTCGGCCCTTTCTGTTTAATAAGGTTTTGTATGGGAACATTACTCACAGATTTAGCTCATGTCAGGCATTAAAAATTTCCTCCAAGTAGGGCCTGGGCCAAATCTGGGCAATAGCTGACAGTCTGAAGGACTGACAGTCCTTCATTTAGGAAAGCAGAACAGTGGCAATTATGTTCAGGGTTATTGGTTTATAAGAGAACTAAATGAAACTCTGTTCATTTACTGAAGTGAGTATCTTTTACTCCAAAACCTTACCTGAGTTTCTCATGCAGTCAAACTAGTTACCTGAGCAACATAATTACACAAGCTAGCACAGTATGGGATGTAATAAAAGAGGTAAAGCCCCCTTAGTTTCCATATGAAATCTGTGGGGAAATTGCCTGGGATATAATTTCCCGGAACACTTTCTATGAGCATTCCTGAAATTTTGCCAAGTGAAAGCTGACTGATGACAGACTTTTAAAATTCCTTGTGCATAAACTTTCTTGAAAAAAGCGGAGCATGGTAAACAATAATCTTCACCATCTCACAGCATTTATTTCATGTAGAAGATGGATATCAGTGAGACTATCAGTGCCGTAGGGAATGAAACAGAAATATTTGTTGTTTCTCTACTCAAAAGAATCCTGATTAAAGTGTTAATGGGTTTTTTCCTTTGTTTTATCTTGTGAGGAGAAATATTTATCATAAACTGAGAATTCATCCATGACAGAAATGATAATTCAGTTATGAAAAAGACGAAGATCAGACTATTTGAATCAGACTCAATGTTGCATTTCTTTCTTTACTGTGACACAGCCTTATCCAGCACAATTTGAAATCTAATACTGCATTTTAAAGCTGTAGTGAGTTTTTCACTCTTTTATTTTCTTTCTGTTTAGTGACAAATCTGATTGTCCACATATATTACAAGCCATCTATATATTTTTGAACCTAAATCTAAGTTCCTTTCAGGAAAAAAAAAAAAAAAAGGTAAGATTTGGTTTAGAGGTAGTCTTGGTAGAGAGAAAGAAATCAAAACCTCATTAAGAAAACTGATGACTCCTGAAATTCTCTATATTTAGCCTACACAGAAACAGAATAATTCTTGCATTGATAATTTGATTGTTGTCTAAGCCCAATTTACATTAACCATAACTTCAGCATCAGGTTTTGATCTCCTGTAATTGTGGTAATATCCTATCTGTAAGTATGGAATCAAAAGAGATCCTTCCAGGATTATTTAAATAAGTTCTAATAAAATAAAATGGGATCCATTTGTGTTCTACATATTATGTGGTGGTGGTCTTTTAAAATTTTGTTTCTCTGACAAACTCTACAGTTTCAAAATGGTTCAGGTAATCTTGTAGAGTTACTAATGTCAGAAATGAAGCCAGTTTCCTAACTGGCTAGATATGCCAGACTTAGAAGTGTAATTGTAGTACAGCCCTAAATTCTCCTCATCGCCTTTTTTTTATTTTTTTTTTTAGGTTGACTCTATTTAACACTTGAGCAGCCTAAATACCACTTGCTCTTCTCATTCTCCTTAGTCTTTTCATTCCTTTTAAGTGAAGCTTTTTTTTTTCCTGAAAAAGGAAAGTCAAAACAAACAAAAAACCCACAAAGCGAACAGAAACAAACACCCCACCAAACCCAAATAAACAAGCAAAACAAGCCGACAGCAAATCTGCTCCTTTACATGCTTGAACACTGTAGTGAAATTATTATTGGCCTTTTAAGACTGGAAAGTATGCTAGGTATTGTGACTGAGACCCGATGTTGTTTGAGAGATATGGTGTAAGAGACAGAAAGGCCTCCCTTACCTGATATTTCATGTTCATCAACCTATGTTGTTATATTAGAGACCTATATTAGTTATATACCTTATATACCTTATATACCTTATATACCTTATAACCTATATTAGTTATATTAGAGAAATTGCATTTATAAATTTCCACTTGGACGTATCTTTAATTGTACCCTGTGAACAATGTAAGTAGCTTTGATCTTGCCTCAGCTTCCTTTTTATCACTTAATTTTTCAAATCTATCATTGATAACAGTTATTTTCTGTAACATCCTAAATAGCCCTCATGGTTTCAGCTGTCTGTGCTCCAGTTTCCTAATTATTTTTCTCTAAAAGCACAGTATTTCAACCATGTTCTTCTGAGTTCTCCTGCTGCTTTTGGCACTGCTGAGCACATCGTCAGTCTTGAAAGTCAAGGAAGAGTGATACACCTCCTATTGTTCCTTTGATATTTCTCTTTTATCATCTCAGTCTCTTTCTCTCCCCCTGCCCCCCTTTCCCAAAAATCTATCCCTGATCCTTTGTTCCTCTCTTCCTATTATACAGATCTATTTTTTCCCAAATTTCCCTCTCCATATCTGGCCTCTCTTTAGCTTGAAAAAACCTTCCAAATATATTTCCATGACCTAAAAGATCATGTTCTTGTGTGAGTGTTCCTATGTCTTTAGTGTTTCTCTTTTTCAAGTACTTTCATGTTCAAGGCTTTCATAAATTTCCAGTAGCCTCCACAATGGTACACCCATGCTCAAAGGACAGGTTTTTTATTTAAAAAGAAAAAAAAATTAAACTATTTTGAGATCTGCTCTTTGGATAAATTAGGATCTACCCTTAGTTATTTGCTGGCATCCCAATTTAAAAGACCTATCCTAGATAGGATATCTTTTAACAGCTGTCATTTAGCAATGACTTGGGAAATTAACTTCTGCATCTCTTTCCCAAATGTGGTTGGCTCTTAGAAATCTCTCAAAGAAGAAAAATGGGAATTCTATTGTATAACATGGAAAATATTAAACTAAAATAAAGTGCAAAGTTTTTCCTCACATCCAAAGGGGCATTGCTTTTAGAACTCATGAAAGAAAATTAGTATATATAAAGTCCATGTATAAGAAAAGAGTTTAAAAATCTGACAGCTGAGTGAGGATGAACTAATTTCCTAAGGAAATGACTGAACTACTTTTGGGTACAGAGCCTGAGGTTTGGAGAGCATTTCATCTGAAAATTTCACACCCTGGAGCAAAAATGACTTGAATATTTGTGCAGGAATCTTCACCATGTTCAGAAGAAATGGAACATTGCCAGACTTAGGGAGATGGCCGCAGAAATAATAAAGGAAAATGCACTTTATATTCGGAGTTGGGTTTTTTTTCAGCAAATGAGACTCTAAATATCTTTATGGAAAAACTCTTCTTCTTTGTAGGCTAAATCCGTATGCTATTTTGAATATTTCAGTTTATAAATACTGAGGACTCTGTTTTGTCTGCATTTTGCTGTCTTGGTTTTTTGGTTTTTTTTTTTGTTTGGTTGGGTTTTTTTCAGTTAAGGGTCTAGGTGAGGAAACACAATTAGGTAGAACTGGAAAAAGAAAATTGAAGATGATTATTTACAATCAAGTAGATGGGATTTATTCCTAGAAGCCCTGTGTGTGCTTGCTTCTTTACAAACACTGAAGAAAGATTGTGCCTGAGTAGCAGATCTCAGCAATCTAAAGCCATATTGACAGCTAATGGTTAAGGGAAATAACACAAAGAAGCTTACTCTAAGAATATTTGATTAAAATATGAGATAACTATTTGACTTTATACATATAAGCATATCTTCCAGAAGTAGTTCTGCAAGAAATTACTTGGGTTTTCTATTTTGTTTTGTTTAGATTTTTGGCTGTTTCACAGGAGAAAGTGATGGCCTGCCTTCCCATTTGAAAGAAAGCGTGGTTTTCCTTGTATCTCAAAAACAGCAGATTACCAGTTCAGGTGACTTGTACTAAAACCTTCTGTTTATGTCTTCCAAAATATGGGATTTTACTAAACGCATTGCATCTAAACACTCTGCTGCTGCATTTCCCAGTTCTCCATATTCCCAAATGATTTTGAAATTTTTGATTTTTCTGAATCAGACTATTATTGATTCAGTTAGTCTCTGTCTTTCTATATTTTTTAAATAATGTAAGAAGAACTAGCACATCCATAATCCATTAATGATATTTAAAAATGCCACAAGTTTAATTAAATCAAGTATAGGATAATCTATGGTATAATGCATCACTGTCTTGAAGTTGTGTGCTGATTTTAAAGTAAACTGGTGGGAGAAATGAACTCAACTCAACGGAGGATACAAATCAGAGTTAAAATTTACTAAAAATATTACAATATATACAATTATACAGAGGAAAAAATTGGTGTTAACCCACAAAAACTGATGTATAACCCAGCATCCTGGAACACGAACGAAACAGTGTTCAATAGCCCCCATGCTGAGTGCCACATGGTCTCCCCAAATGCAAAGTAAAAGGAAAGGAAAACCTGTGGGTGAAGATGATGGTCACAGTTCTGTCAAAGCAATGATCATATAGCCCCCTTGAGACTGGTGGTTGCAGTCCTTTTGTGGTTCTGGTCCTACTCTGGATCCAATGAGTGGTGCTAGAAGTCCCAAAACCCAAAGATTATATATGCTCAGGTTCAGGTGGGAATGCCCAGTACCTTCAGAGCAGGGAGTTTTACAATGGGTGATTTAACTCTGTGAGTCCTGGGATATTTTTGGAATCTTTGATGGTCTAGGTCATTGCAACTGCCTGTTATGCCAGTCCCTAATGGCCCACTAGCAGATATGACCCCTCAGCCTGGGTGTGAAGGTGCTCACACCTCCCCAGAGGGGAGTTACCACAGCTGAGTCATTGGTATGAACACAGGAACACTCCCCTGTGTCACAGGGTTCTATAACACCTATCTTGTAGCCTGAGGGGTCAGGTGTGCCCTGGGCAGCTGCTGCAAGGAATCCATTATTAACAGTTCATGAGAAATGACACAGAGGGTGTAGAATACACAGTTTTGGCATACCCACATAGTGATAAACTGGTCCCAGCCGCTGTAACTAGGACAAGTTGGTACCAAAATTCATTTCAGGAAAGGAATATGTTCCTGCTATTATAGTTCTGTTTATTTAGATTTTCTGTGTCTGTAAGATGAAGAGAAATATTTTGTCATTGACAGTTGTCAAGAGAAAAGATATGATTAAGGGTATAGTGAAGGTACCCCATCTGGATTTCACAATAACAGCCTCTCAGAAAGGAGTGATAACGGTTTTTAATAACCAGGTAATTCTTATTCAAACTGTTTTATTATTCCATTAGGCTGTACCTGTGGGAACTAAGTGGACTGTCATCTAGCATGCAAATTTACCCATAAGAAAGCTAGATATCTTGCTTATCAAATTTAAGTTTTTCTATATTTTTAAGTACAGCAGGAAATATACATTATTCTTTTCAATTATAAACCTACTGAACAGTCCACACAAGTTGAGAGAAAGTAGAGATAGCTAATAAAAGACATTCTTCCTAAAAATTAATTAGTAGAAAATAATCTGCATTTCTTTTCCAAAAAAGTTCCTTTAAAACAGAATTAACTTTTATTGGAATTAACTATTGGAATTAACTTTTAGATATAGAATGGAAATCAGAGAATTAATTGTTTTCTGCAGCTACTGAAAATATATAGAATGGACAGAAACGTTCAGCAGTTTGCAAATAAGGTTCATCCAATACAGCAACAACTAAAAGCCTGAAAGTCTAGAGTTTTATGACAGTCGGCATGATGATGATTCACAGTTAGTCCCCTCATCAGTAAACTGTATGGAAATCTGTACCCTTTTTAAGTAGAAATTCAGGCTCAAGATGCTGTTAAAGTATAATGTGTAAATTTTTAAGTTAATCTCCCATTATTTAGAGGTATGCACTTGTAGATGCTATGAGGCAGATCACACATCTATGATCATTGGTGGTTTATACTTGTACAATTTTAATGCAACCATTTTACTAAAAAATATTTCAAACAATGCAGTAAAGCTTTAAAGCAGTACTGATGCTTTCTAGGTGTTTTATCTAATTAGTGCATTATGCCTATGACAGGAGCATGTAAACCAAGAAAGGACTTCTGTGGATGATTAAATAACAAAGCAGTGCTCCAGTTTTAGTAAATGCTGAAATAATTTATTTGAAAGCTTAGTTCTCTGTCCTCCAGAGAATTATCCCTATTACGTACATTTCACAAAGTATAAGATTAAAAATAGCTCTCTTCCCCACCCTCTACCTCCCCATGTTATTTTCAAGTTGAATTGCTGCCTCCTAATAGGCTGGACTGATGTCATCTAACAGCAGTGACTGCAATGTAAATGATTTTACACAGCTGCTTAACACAGTGAAATAGGGACCCCCAATATCACTTATAAAACTCTATGTTTTGAAAATGACTAAGACATTGAAACAGCAGTCATTTACTCATTATATGATATCTGGTCCCAGTTGATCTGAGCAAATGATTTTTGATTTCATAAGAATTGCTCTATTTTGAGACAATCAAGAGGAAACTCTGTTTCTTTAGTATTGCACTCACTTGAATCCTGTTCCTGGAATATATCTTCCCATAACAAAGGCAAATACAGAGTTGGCAACTGTTGCATCATTCTTCTTCTCTCAAAGATAAAGAATTTAGAGGAACTTGGCAGTTAATGAGGTTTTTGTGTAGTATGGCTTTGCAACATAATGATAAGGCAATATGAAGATGGTTGCCCCAAAGATGCAGCTTGGTAGGACTCATGCTCTTGGTGAAGGGGCCAAGATATGAATTAATGAGTAGTGCATTGATAAATAGACAGAGAGGCTTATTTTTGTATAATTGTTGCATTTGCAAGATTAACTAATGGTGTTCTTAGATGCACATATATCCCATGGAAGTCAGCATGTTCCATGTACATGAATGAATAATATTTTGTTGGATATTAATTAGTGAATTTAATATAATAGAGATTTTTAGCTGTGCCACTACTGGGGCATTTAAGTAGTAAGAAATATACATGTGGAGGAAGAGAAATGTTCATTCACCCTGGTTTAAATGGATGTCCTGTGCAAAGAAGCTTGCCAGAAAATCAACACTGTGTTATTCACTTTGTTCTTTGGAAAGCAAATATAATTTGACAATATCCTTAATGGTTGTGTTACATCCTTGGAGTCAATTAATGATCTAGATGAGACATTTGTATTTGATACTGAGTAGAAACTGAGAATAGTTAAAAACTTTGGGGAAAAAAACCTTGTTTGCAAGTTAGATTAAGAACAATAACGAGATTGCAAACCATATTACTGCTTATTGATCCATTAAACTTCAGTTAAATAAGAATTAATCAGATTTTTTATCAGCAAATGATTAGTCTCAGTCATGTTAGATGGTATTAAGAATGCTTAATTTAGCCTGTGTACATCAGAATAGCTTTCAAGATCATCTCCTATTTCACCAGTGACAGGCTTCTATCATCCATTATATAAATTGCTAGTGAATCTCATTATTGTCTAAAAGAGGGCTTGGAGACTTTCGTTAACCCTGGCTGCTGTAATAAGAAATCCCATGTTCTCTTACACATCTATCAGAAACTGAAGAAAAGGCAAAGAAATACTCATTTGTAGACCAGCAAGTTCTTGGCACTGGTGAGGCTACACCTCAAGTACTGTGTTCAGTTTTGGGCCCCTTACTACAAGAAAGACATTGAGGTGCAGGAGTGTGTCCAGAGAAAGACAATAGAGATGGTGAAAGGACTAGAGCACAAGTCTTATGAGGAGCATCTGAAGGAGCTGGGGTTGTTTAGCCTGGAGGAAAGAAGGCTCAGGAGGGACATCATCACTCTCCACAACTACCTGAAAGGAGGTTGTGACAAGGTGGGGATCAGTCTCTTCTCTCATGTAACAAGCAACAGGACTAAGGGAAAATGACCAGGAGAAGCTTACATTAGACATTAGTAAAAATTTCTTTAACAAAAGAGTTGTCAATCATTGGAACTGCCCAGGGAAGTGGTTGAATCACCAACCCTGGAGGTATTTAAAAGATGTGTAGAAGTGGCATTCGAGGACAATTTAGTGGTGGACTTGGTAGTGTTAGGTTCACAGTTGGACTTGATCATCTTAAAGGTCTTTTCCAACCTTAATGATTCTGTGATTCTATTTGAGGACTAAGCATTGCTTTCTGTAACAAATGTGGACCTAATATGCTTTAATACCTGTATACAGCTTTACACCATCACTTATTTCCTGTTTACTCTAGAATATGAGACATCCACCTCTCTCAGGTTCTCAGACATGGTTACTGCCTTGGGCAGCACATAAGACCTGTAGGAGTGGGCAGCCTTAAGGACACACTCTAGTTAATGTTACCGTAGATAAAGCCAAGTCTGACAATGCATGGATATCCATCTCTTGATTAACAATACTTTTCAGCTCTGCTCAAATACTGTCCTTAATGACACTGGGCATCTTATGTCTACTGGAAGAAAGACTTTGATCCTAGCTTCTCATTTTATGAAATGTGGAATTGCTGGGATGGGAATGAGGCACCACTGAATAGTTCTGATGAGGGGCAGGGGCAAGAGGAGGTGAAAAAGAAGCTGCAGTTGTTTCAGAAGGCAAAAAGGTTGAAATTGCTCTTGAAAACTGAGTAATAGTTTCATTAAAGGACATAGAAGATAACCCTGTCTCTACTGGATGATCGTGACAGGTATGCTGACCCCCTGTGATTTCTTCTAGTTTTGAGCCACATGCTACACTGTCTACCAATAGTTATGTTTGGTGAAAGATGCTGTAGCCACATGGGCATTCATGTTTGCAGCCTAAAGTGCTACCTCTGCCTGGAATTTTGCTGGCACTAGCTGATACGGCACCTGGGCCAGCATTAGCCTGGGTTTCTGTAAGACTCATCCTACCTCTTACAGGAGCTGAAGCTGTTCTAGCTGTCAGTGACAATTAAACACGCAAGAAGACGGGCTGATCTGTACTCCATTTTTACTTATTTAGCTCACTCTAGCATCCCAATGTAAAAAAAAAACAAACAAACAACAAACGAACAAAGAAACCATGAAACAACTGCAAAAGAAAGAGAAGTTTTAAGTTCCTTGTAGGGGACAGACATCAGGCACGTTAAAGATGTTTCTCAAATCTTAACTGTACTCCTTTAGTTGACAACTATTGTTCTGATCTGCCTGTGAAGAGGAGAGCTGACTTTGCTTAGACTTGATTTAATTGCTAAGTTGTTATTGTGACAATATCTTTTTCGGTTTTTTTTCAGATGAAGGTTGTGGCAACAATCTCTGTTGAAGTAAGTTATTTTCTTCTCCTTCCTGTTAAATAGTTTTAATTAAAATTCAGCAAGTACTAAATGGAAATAATTAGAAACTGAGCATTATTCTAATGCCATTTCTGACTTGAAGACTTCTGCATGATTTGTCATCGGGTGCCATAGTTCAAATAGGTTATAGAACCTATGTTTTAGTTATAAAAACAACTGAGTAACTTGATTTCTTTCCTCTGATAAAGAGCACATCAGATAAATTCTGCTCTTTCTACCAAAATGTCCTCTACCCATTACCTTGCCAGAATATTTCCTTTTAAAATCCAACACTTCAATTGTCACTGTAAATTTTAAATAAGTAAAATTATAAGTTTGTTATTGAAAGCAGGTTACACAGTATATACATTAAAACCTCATTTTTACCCTGGGAGTATCAATGCAGATTTTAGGTAATGAGCTTCCTTCAGATGATCTGTAGACAAGAGACATCAGTCTTAGCAAAGTGACATGTTCTAAAAGTTTGTGTAAGTATCCTGTGCCAGAAGGCAATGCATTTTGTTGATTATCCCTTACATATGGTGGAAGTTCTAGAATGCAATAGAAGTTCTCTGGACCAGAGGCCCTACTACTTTGAGTTATGAAATTTTCAGGTGACCTAGTTAAAAATTACCCTCTTCTGCTTTGTGCTCTGCCTTGTCTTAGGGAATAAGCATTTTTTGCTAATATTCTTATTTAACTACTTCCATTGAATGGTCCTGACCTTGTTCAGATTAATTTTTTCTCATCTTTCCTCTAACTACTGCACTGAAAATCGAATTGAAAGGCCTTCAGTTGGACTTGTGGTTCCTGAATTTTTGATGCTTGCAGAACATAATATTCATGACAACTATGTTGTTCTTTAAATTGAAATTCTGTATCTTTATCCCAAATTGAAATGAAATAAATTTCTGTATTTCTTTGAGATAATAAATTCAACTTCCCAGACAGTTAAAATGTATGATGCTATTAAATTTATTACCTTGAGGATTCTTTGATTTATCTCTAGAATTTGGTCACAGTTTTTCTAATATAAAGCATGCTTATTAAAATTGAACCTTTGCATCTTAATACCTTTTATCTAAAAGTTTATTAAAAATCAAAGGACAATACTTATTTGAGTGTAAATCATTCCCCACCATTTACTTATTAAAGATGTGGTGAACTATACTAGTTGAAGACCTCAGCACCAAATGGTCATAATGTACAACTATGAATACTAGCTTATGATTAATTTCTGAATAGCTAAACATGGAAAGCTTACTTTTTCTTGCAGGGCTTAAATTTCTCTTTTTCTGTTCTGTGGAAATAACATTCCATTCTTTTCTCAATACAATTATTATGCCATTTTCAGCTGTTTTAACATGGTCATCAATACTGACATCAATAGCTAATTGATGAAGCTATTTATTTGTGTACATCTTCATGCAAATAAAGTAAGGTACTGCATTCAGGACTTACTCAGAGAGAAGTTATCAGACTCTAAACCTTCCATCTATTGATAACCAATGATGTATGCAGAGGGTGGATAACAGTTTGCAGCAATCCTTATGTTCCTATGCTTTCTTCCTTTCAGTGTTCTCATTCTTAAGGTGTTTATGAATAGAGACTTATTCAAGCAGGGTGACAAAGATCTTGGCCCTCAGGATACTGAGCCATAAAGACTGTGAAGCATAATAGTGCTAGAAATAAAATCCAGTGAACTGCAGCTATCAGAACTTCCCTGGCATCATGATGGTATAAATGGAATATGAACCATTGGTACAGATCCCTTACTGTATTGTTACAGGGATATTATGTAGAACAGGTCGCTTCAAGAAAACCTGATTTCATTTCTTGATGAGATTATGTGAGTGAGTGAAGAGTAGAGGCATAAATATAATATACTTAAAACGGCTATACAGTATTTGACTTAGCACCATGCAACTTTCTGTTTTAAAATATGACCACTGAAAAAAAAACACTAGAGTGCATGGATTAACAATTGTCCAGATGACACCTAAAAATAATAGTCAGCATAGAATTATCACTGAATGATGATGGGAGTTCTGGTTGTGAACAAATAACTTCTCTCAAAGAATGGAAATGAAATGTGTTTTAAATATGGCATAGAAAATCATAATCAGATCCAATGGATGAGCCAAAGTGAAACAGAAACTGTATTGGAAATGAGGGAGTGAAAATAGAGCCTTTGAATGGCAGGATGGAACAAGGAAATAGTGAAAAGGTTGATCTTGATCTGCTGCAGCTGCCTCGTTTATCTGTCAAGTATGGCAGTGCTCAGTAGAGAAATTCCTATAGCCTAAAGCTAAAACCTGTTACTTTGACTCATCACTATACACCGACACAACAAATAGTGGCTTAATTAAAAATGTGAAATCAGCTTTTTCACACCAGTTAGTCATTGTTATCTGATACTATTGTAAGGTCTCCAAAAAGCCACAGTTAACAAACTTTTCCATAAGAACTACCGACCAATCCATAAGACCTCTGCAGAGCCAACATTTTCCACATGTTTATTGTAAAAAGATGGCACAAGAAGTCCTTGTTTATGTATTACCACTTGCCCAAAGACCATTTGAAAGGAAAGAAGCTTTTTACTGCAATAGAGTGTTGAATCTGTCAGTATTTTGGACTCTTTACACTAACAGCAAAATCAATATTGTGTACAACAGTGGAAATAAAAATAGATGCATCAGCAGTTGCCTTCAGTTCTTTTGATTCCAAATTCACTTTGTGGGTGTAAACTGTATCTTTAGCAACACAGGACCCTGTTTCACCTGTTTATCAACTACTTCTACTGGAACCAAGCGTTTTAGAGGTTACAGATGGATATAGCTTACTTGAAGAACTGAATAACAGAGCTCTTTAAGTTTCTTTCCCATTTTAATCTGGAAAAAAAGATATTTGAGTCAGTAGATGTTCTAAATTATTTTATAGTAGGTAATTGTGTCACTGCGGACATATCAAATGGAGTATATTCCATTCCAATCCCACTCTCATTTAGAAAGGTACATTACATTTTGGGGGAAAAAAGTCAAACAGCTGGTAGTATTTCAACACCCCCCTCCCCAAATTCTAGCTAGTGTGCTAATGAATTTTAGTCTAATCTTATACTTTGCAAGAGAAATTGTTTTACTTTTATACATGTAGAATTTGAGGTATACTTGAAAAACGGTTAAATATGCACAAATGTATATATTTTCAAATATTTGATCTACATAATGGGAGAATTAAAGTTATTGAATACAAATTACTTATTTTCATAAACATTCATTTCAGTACCGGTTTTGCTATTAAAGCTGATATTTTGACTGCCTTTAAGTTTTCTCTGCTCCAAGTGCTTTCTCAGAGTGTCACTACAGTTCAGCTAACAGTGTACATGTATTGTGTTCTCTCATGTGCAGCATTTGTCCCTCTGAGGTGAGTCACTAATATCTGAGGTTGAGCTTGATGCCTCTGCAACTTCATATGTAAGCTATCAGGTGCTAGTGCAGAGTATATGGGATTTATGGCAAAATCAATTAAAATATGTACTTACATGATAGAAAAGTTTATAAATGTACAGAGAAAATCCTTCTTTAGATACTCTTTTTATTTTCATCAGGATACTGCTTGGATCACTGGATGTGATTTCCTACCTCAACTGAAATATATCGTGGCTGTAACTGAAAGTACAATCATTGTCTGGGACTATAAATCAGAAGAGAATAAGGTATTATGTCAGATCAGACAAATGCTAAAATGAAGCTTGAAAAATTATCATCTTCATTTTTATATATATTTACATTCCTTTGATCTAATAGGCTGAAGGCTTTTAACCTGTGTCTTTGTAAGAACTCAGTGAAAAAGTAGAATTTATACTAAAGAAGGAATACTCTTTCCACACCAAATGGAATTATTAGTGTCTTAAAAGCTTGGAAGAAAAAGAAGAAATTTGTATTACATTGCAAACAACCCCAAAAAAATTTATTTTCCATGTGTATCTACTGTACCTGTATATCTGATATGTGTGCATGGGTATATAGATATATCTCTCAGAATCTATTAAGAATCAAGATGGGTATTCTAAGGCAGTAACTTCCTGATTTAGAGAAGATATTTCCTCAAATCCTGTATTTTGTTCAGGACTAAGAGCAAAAACATTTTGATGTTGATAGTATATGTCCAAACTGTTAAAGTTTTTTTGAATGCCTTATTACAAAACAAAATTTTTGCTGACCCATACCTTAGCTTTCTCCTCCTGTTCCTGGAACTTCCTTCAGAAATTCCGAGTTAGCTGAGATGATGATGATAAGCAAAGTAAATATTTTTATGATAATATCAACTCTTAGGATTTAATTATTTTGTTTGTTTTCAGTATCAAAAGGTTGCTTCCCAAACTCAGACAGGTCAATGCAAGTCTTTTTGTAAATCCAATGGGACTTGTGGGAGAAAGGCTCAAAATTTATTCTCCACTCATTATTCTCCAGGTCCCTCAAGTCATTACATTAGTGAGAGCTGCAGGCGTCCTGTTGGTGAATTAGAGCAGCTCTCTTTCAAGCCCCTAGAAATAATAAATAGTTCTGTATCCATGTTATGTCACTTTAATATTTCTGTGCTACATGGACAGCACTGAAGATGTTAATTCCTATGGCATGTGAACAGTTTCCAGTTTAGGTTAGCAAGGATGATTTAATCAAATAAGAGATGGAGTCAGGCAGTAGAACCAATAAAACAGTATAATGTAGATGACCCAAAAATCCCATTCCCAGGTCTTCTCAGTCTGGCAAAATACCAGTGTCTTGCAACTGTATTCGTTCCCACTATCTCTGTGCTTCAAAAATTGAAAGACCTGCCCATATAAGTACACTTGGCACTCCCAGGCTTTATTGATATTAGGACTCTGATATAATTTCTCCCTGTATGTTACTGCTGTATTTTGTGGTCTGGATAATTCCTTAATTTCGCTATATCAAATTTTCTTGTAAACAGCATCTTATTTTTGAACAGGGGAACACATACAGTCTTAGAAAATACACCGTCCCACTTATCATGGGGAAATTCTTCATAAAATTTTAAATTAATATTTCTTCATTGAAATGGAAAGAGCTACCTATGAAGCAAAGCCTTGTTCAAAACCTTAGAGTTTGCTGTTAACTCCACTTGGTGATGATATTCCATGAGTTTCTGATACCAGGAAACAGCTGTCAGAGGGGGAGCTTGAAGAAACAAGTCAAGATTTGAATGCTGATGTAACTAGATAAGCATAATAGATTCAGTCAATTTAAGGGCCCTGATGCAATATCTAATAAATTGTCCACCATATTCCACAGAATAATTGCTTTGTCATCAAACCAATGAAAAACTGTCTGCTCTGTGTTAGCACGGTGACTACGTCAGATCAGTCGAATAAGGATAGTATCTTAATGGGAGATGATAAGGGTTGTGTTTACCTGCTTACTATGACCAGTGATCACTTTATAATGAAACAATATAAAGCCGAAAAAGAATCACAATTCCGAGTCTTGGACTCCGAAAATTTTAACACGTAAGTTGCTTATGATCAAATACTATCAGTCTTTTTTTTTTTTAACTTGGGTTTTGTCTAGCCCAAATGGAGGATTAGTTTCTGCTTATAAATGAACCCCATCTAACCAAAGAAAATAATTTTTCAAACTGCAGTATGATTAGCTTGTTTTTATGTGAAGGAAATGCCCTCATTTTCAGTAGAAGGTTTTACAAGAGATCTTACAGCAGGGAGGATGCAGAAAAAAAATCCAGGGGAGAATTTACAATTGCTGTTATCCAGTTTGACAAAGGAACAGCTTTATTGTGTCTGATTAGGTGGAAGCATAATTGTGACTAGAAAAGTGCATGATTCAACCCTAACATTACGTCTTCTTGCTTTTGAGCTGGAAGAGTGGCTCTATATCTGCCCTAGATAGTTAATAGTTAGTGTTGTTTGTGAATATAATCTCACAAAATCTCACCTATGGGCATATTACAGTAGGTGCTACTACAGCCCAATAACATTTCAATTTATATCCCTAGTGTTAAACGCAAGCTACATGAAGATTGGGTTGGGAGAGTTAAGTATATTTCTGCCTTAAAATGTTTTGGATCCTGCTCCTCAGACAGCTTTTGTTCATTTGTCTTGGATGACATAAAGCGACTAGAGGACAACTTGTAAGTATATGACATCTTCTAGAAAAAAATAGACCTTTTGCTTTGTAACTCTGCAAGAAATAAGTTCCCTGAAAAATGCCATCCTGTTGTACTGAATCTGTCTTTTCTATAAGCATTGTTAATAAAAACAAAAATATAATTATTTAAACGCTTGAATATTTTTGTTGGTTTCTGATATTGGAGACAATATATGTTCATTACTCGCACCCTTAAAAATGGTGTTTTGACAGTGTTGTCTACTCCAACTTCTCCTCAGCAGGCAGATCTTACTTAGAAAATTGCTTTGTTACATGTATATCATGGATCCATTAATTTATCATTTATAGCCAGGCAAAAATATATTCAACTAAGTTTCATTTATAGTTTCCGTTTCACAAGTTTGAGTTACTCAAGCCAGTTTATTGTGAGGGCTGTGAAATGGTTTTACCCTGCATCAGGAAAGAGGTTATGGCCTCCTAATTTGTGTCAAGTCCGTTGATATGGCCTAAAAGTGCTACAGCTGATTCCAAGCTTTATTAGTCTGTGAATTTAGAAAAGTTTGTAGCTCAATTAAATAAATAAATGTATTTTGATGTAAAAAGGGCCTAGAAATGACATACAGACAGAACTTTCATTCAAATATCTAAAAGTATGGTAAATATTAGATCAGCTTAAAAATTCCTCTTTGACATATATCCAGAGATTAAAATGTTTTTCAGGCTAGGAGCAGCAATTGTGATAATATTTTTTATCTCTTGGATAACACAGACCATAAATACTCATGTAGTAATTCTTGAATCAATCCAGAAACATTAGATTTTATGAGTATTGCATGTCTGTTGAGGCTGGAGAAAGTGAAACACTTATAGCTTGTCCAAGGTCATACACTGTGTCAGCTGAAAATCCTCTTTGATTTTATTGGGAGCTTTGGAAAAATAGTATTAATTAGAGGAGAAGGAAAACTAAGTCTGCAGAGCCAAAAAATGTAGTCAAGAGTATATGCTACCACCACACACTGTTTGTAATACAGATATTTAACTGCAAATATCTTGGTAGGTCTCTTTCATTTCACACTGGCTATAATTGTGTCTCATGTTGCAATAAATGCATATCTCTAAACAGTTTCACACAGCAGCTAAATGACATTAAATATCGAGGTAACTGAAAATTTACACAGCTGTTAAAATGAAATTAATAGCCCTAAAAATATCTAAGGATCAAATCACTTTGAAATGTCCATTCCATAAGTAATGATATATATGATATATATGATTTACTGATTCTAATGGAAGAAATTTCCCCAAATAACTTTGCAACAAGGAATTGTTATTGTACTTGAAAAGGGATGCAATATATTTTCTCTCCTATGTGACTTATGTGACTTAAGTTTCTTTGTTGATAATGGCTGATGAACAGCTTCAACCTTTTCTTATAAAGTATCTAAAAACAGGGAGGTGTGGATATGAGCACAGGGTGCTTTTGTTGCAAGGCCATGGCTTGGGTAGGACTTCACAGTGCCAGAATCCCTTATTCCCACTGATCTTGGAAGAGTATCAAGACTGTTCATTAAAGAACTAATAAACAGTTATACAGAAGTATAAACAGTGACAAAACCTCAGGAGATCTGTTAATTATACATTTAAATCAATGAATTGCTATTTTATACCATCAAAAGAATTAAGACTTCTCTGTTAAAGCTCTGGGAAAAAAGCTTTTCCCTCTAAGTCATAGGGAGGATACAGTCTTTTATTTACACCTGCCTAGAAAGAGCAAGCTCTTTCATTAATACTTAAGATTTCCAGAGTTTTTGTCCAATTTACTGTCACCCCAATTTGTGGTTTTCAATATTAATAGTTACTCTTTAGCCCAGAATAAACGAACAATACTGATCTGAATTTCAACGAAAAAATTTAAGTGTCTTCTTATTTAGTTCTGTATAACTTACACAAGCAGCCATTGTTTCCTGGGAGTGCCAGGTGTTAACTATGCTATCGCTGATTCCAAAAATCAATAAAATATTCCCTCATTATTAGCAATATAACATCAAGACCTCCATGTCTGAAAGAGGCAAAGGCAGTTGCTTTGATACTTTTCCTCAGTGACCCAGTGCTTTAAGCACACAGGCATGTGTACAGGCTTACTTTGGCAGCAGCTACCACTTTAGGAGTCTGCTTGAAGTTTGCCTGTTAAAGGACTCAGGTGTACAAATTGGATGTTTATTTCTTTAATGGAAAGTGCACCATGTTCCTGTGTTCCTCTTTCATTGATGCTAGTATGACTATAAGTCACTGTTATGTATCAATTTGCTTTTAGCAGGAGATTGTATACATTATGCACACAGCTATTCTAAATACTAGAAAAGTAAGGTGGAATGACTGTTGACTGTATTTTCCTAATGTTTCTTACATGATTAATTGTTTTCTTAATAATTGCAGACCTGTAAAAGAATTTTCTGTCCCAAAAGGAGTAAATGCCTTCGCATACTGTAGAAAGGCAAAACTTGTTGTCACTGGAGGTAAGTATTGGGATTCTTTCCAAGACACTGTGCTGGTGTGAATTTTTTTTTCCCAGTTAAATAAGATCAAATATAACTGAGTTAGTGTCTTAAGAATTTAAATAATGGCTTCTGTCTTAAATTGTACAGAACAGATGTCTTGCTTTTATTTGCTGGGAGCCTTCCTCTGAAAAGATATACTTCCTGACAGGAATCTCACAAGGGCTCCATCTGGGTTTTATACAAGTTTCATTTATATAATAAAAGAGGAGAAACAGTGTGTTGAGCTACTCTAAGGTACCTTTTCAAGTCACAGTGGTGACTGTCTTAGCCAGGTTATGCACATTATTCCTTGCAGTATCATCAGGGCTTCCAGCCTGTTACTCTTTGGCCATCCTTTCCTATCTTAAGGAATCACATTGGCCCATCTTAATACTTCCTGTTGGTCCTCTCTCTGATCATGTTTCCCCAAAGTGTTACTGTTCATTCTTTTTCCCAAAGCAGACTGCAGAAATAGCACTTTTACATCCATTTCCTCCCTGTTAACCAATAGTTTTATGAGCCTTTCTACTGTGGTGGTCTTATTTGATGCCGCAGAAATATGTCTGGAGTATGGAAGCAGTCGTTTGCATATTCTGTTTGACAGGGTGGTGCCCTGGAGTGACATTTATGCTGCCTTTCTATGAGTATGAGGGTTTTACTTAAAACTTTGGGAAAAATAGCAATAATAAGCATTGCAATTCTTATGTCTATATTTAACAGGAAGAGAAATTTGGCAAGGCTCTGCTGTCCAGCCTTGATAATATATACAACAGGAAAATAAATTTAAAAAAAAAAAAAAAACCTAGATGAGGGAAATAACGCAATTCATGTTGAATTGTAACAGCTTACCAAGGGAAAAACTGTGACAAATGTCAAAATAAATATTAGACAGTTCCATTGATTTTCTAGATGCAAGGTTTAAAGGGAAAGCAATACACCTATAGAAAAGTTATTAGTGAAAATTCTGAAGTTCAGCCTTGGAGGAGATACTGTTTGCATTGGTTATCTTGTCACAAAAAGTAGTCTGGAGAAATTTACTGATGACATAAAGTAAGGAGATCCTGTAAAACAAAATATGGTTAGTATTTTTTATGGGTAGAACTGGAGGATTTTACTGTAGTAATATAACCAGAGTGAAGTGTCTGAATGGGACAGAAGATCAATTACACAGGAACTAGTAGACATTTCTTTTACACACTGAAAATTGTTCTTACATAAATCGCAGAAAAGAAAAATCTGGATAAACTTTCTAAGAAAATAAGAATAGCTGAGGTAGGCCAGACCAAATGTCTGCCTAACCTACCCTCCATTCTTTGTCACTGGCCAGGAGTAAACATTTGTGGCAGAGAAGAGGAACAGGACAATTATGCAGCAATACTTGCCATAGGTACATGTGTTAGTGGAAGTATCTGTTCTGCAGGTAACAAAGAATTAACTTCTCTGAATGTGACACTAGTGTAAACTTATGTTGTTGTAAGGGCAGAAGACCCTTCCAGAAGATTTATGGCGAGGGGATTAGAGCTTGTTTTGCTTACAGACTTTCCTGCCTAGAAGAGGCATCTTTCCCAAAAGACAGTTTTAGATATTTTCTCCTCCTGCATTCCAGAGAAAGTCTCCCTGGTATGAGAAAAAGATAAGTCCTTGCAGACTGGTCAAAGGATGATAAAAGCCCTGAGAGGAACGGGGAGCGAATCTTTCCTTAGGCCCGGTGTTTGAAATGCCATTCTGGTTAATGTTCTTTAAGTCCATTGTTCTCAACTTTGGAAATAAATTTTTCTACAATCCTTCTACTGTCTGGCATTTTGTGGGCACCTGTGTATTTATCTTACTTCACAGTTTTACTGGAATCCACTATATGGTTGATATGAACCATGTTTGAGAAAGATTAGTTGGATATGGAAAAAGGGCAAGGCACATAGAGACTAAAACCATTATGCAGAGATTAAAGAAGTAACCCTTCCCTAACCAAGCAAAGTGAAAATTAACAAGGAATACCACTGATATCTCTTAGAGGAAAAATCAGAGCAGTGATCTTCTGGAAGAGTCTTCCGAGTAGTGGCAGTTGCAGGAAGAAATATTCTCAGTTTAAAATGGAGCTTGAAATTTTTGAAATGTGTAGAATGTGTATTTGTCTGTGATGTTTGGAGGATAGACTTGGAATGCAGAACATCCTATCCCATTTCAACAGCTACCTAATTAGAATATTTTAGGAGCAGGCAAGTTTTCTCAACACTGAATTTTAATTTGCCTTTGCTTTCCCTGCACAAAAGTACAGGAAGCATGGGCAACACAAAAAGATTTTAATAATATTGTGTTCAACGACTGTATAATGACAATTTTGGAAAGGTATAAGAATTTGTACTTACTTACAATCTCCCCATCTATTCAGAAAATTTACATATCCTTGAGTTGGAATCCTGTCTTGCTTGTTCACCCACCAGCCTTTGTCTTCCTCCTGCCTCTCAACTTCATTCCCAGAGTTTAGCTCTGGTGCTTCCCTTGAATACAAAAGGAAATTTTTCCTGGGCTGGATTACTAGGAGTCACAGGAGACAGTGGGAATGCATGACCAAAAACAAAGACAGGGTGGAATAATCTCTTTCAATTTCACTTGAAGTTAGACCAGCCAGGGCCTACTATGAAGCTGCACCCAGAAATTAGATTAATGCTATATGTCTTGAAAGATCCATCTACTAAAGCCTTCAAAAAATGAGCTTTACAATTCTGTGCTCTGTTAATACAATACACTGCTCACAATGACACAGCACACTGTCAGGCTAGAGCACACTGTGTTTGCCTCTATGTCTTAAAAGCCATTGCTCTCTCTTGACTGGATGAGACACACATTGATGATCCATTTAATGAGAGAAGTAAACTTTTTTAAATTAACATAGCTTTGTTAATTAGGAAGCCTGGAATTTTATCTGTAACATACCATAAGAATCAAAGACTAGAACAGGTAAATAATTCAGTAATCATAATATATAGATTTCTTTGTGACAAGTGCAAACTTGTGATGGATTCCCTGTCCCTGGAGGTTTTTAAGATGAGACTGGATGTGGCACTTAGTGTCATGATCTAGTAATCACAGTGGTGTTGGATCAAGGGTTGGACTTGACGATCTTGGAGGTCTCTTCCAACCCAATTGATTCTATGATATAATAAAGCTATGTTCCTATGTCACATTCAGTAATTAAGAGAAAAATCCAACTTTTGATTGCAGGGTAGCTTCTAAAGGATTCAGCAGGGATAAACTTGCTAAGCATTTTACTAAGCCCCAACTTAATGTTATTTAGCCAGGTGTTTATAGCACAAATGGTATACTACATACTGTGATGTTGGAAGTGACTGTTGAAAAAGTTATGTTTAAACACCCTTACTCTTCCATCATTTATTTAGTTGTCTTTGATGATGCTCATGAATTTGTCAGTAACATGACACAACCTCATTTAGTCTTCCAGATATTTGACATTTATAATAATAAGATAAAAGCAAACCTAGTCCTGAGTTCACTTTTTATGCTAACAGCTACACTTCAACCAGTAAAATGATAAAAGCCTGATAGTGGCCTAAAATATGGAGCCCACCGTATTTTAAAATAACTTCTCTGTGTAGCATTTTGCATTAATATTTTGTTGAATGGTAAAGTGACATGGTTTTCTTCTTATTTGGCAGTCATTTCAATTCCAGCTATGTCTTAATCATCACCTCAGGGAACAGCTGCAGTTAATATCAAATTAGGTATGCATATAAAAGCAGGAGATGATTGCTTTTAAATGATACATCAACTTCTAACCCTATTAGTTCTTTGAATCTGGCTATTGTTCTCCTATGAGCAGTGAAGCAGAAGAAAAACTAGTGATTTCTAAATCCAGCAGTAACAGATTAAGACTGATAGAAGGAATTCCTCTGTGCTTGTTCAGTATCCTTTGTGAAACAAGTAAAATACATCTTCAAAAATTCCCAGGAATCCTAGTTAGAGAGATCACATCCCAGAACTCCTCTAGTCTTAGCTCTCAGAAGCACAGCAAATGCTTTTCTGTGATGCAGTCTAAATTTAAGAAGAACATATGAAGACAGGCAAGGCAGTACAAAGAAATAAAAAAGAACCTAGACATTTGTCAATATGATAAACATTTGAATTTGTGCTAGTTTACTGGATGTCTAACTCTTCTGAAAAGGTTTTACAGATATTAGAAGGCAAGATTATTTAAAAGACAGACTTGAAGGAATGACAAGTTGTTTTAAAGGATAAGGCATTCTTCGGCATGAGAGTAGCATCTTAGAAAGAAACCAGGTGTTATATTTTTAATTTCTAATCTATCAGAGGATGTCAAGCTAAGCCTCATATTTCTCCATTCAAAAATGTTATTGTTCTCAAATGGTTTTCAACACCACTGAAAAGCAGACATCTCAGCAGACTTGTAAGGCCACACAAATTCCAAAACTGTGTAAGCAAGATAGACAGTTTGACAAAGCATCATGTGTTCAAAGAAGGTATTAGAGTCCATGCCATATAGCTAGAATAGAGCTGTGGTTGTAGAATCTGACTTTTAGAAAAACCCTAAACATTTGCTTTTATAATTATTCATCTTGGAAGGGACTGCACTGAACTAAGGCCATTTTGATTCAAATTATTGATTTCACAAAATCTTAAAATAATTCCTGTTGAATATGTAGACAGATATCTTCTTCAAGCTCTTCTTGAATGTGCTTAGTACCCACGCTTTCTGTGTCATGATTCTGAATCCTGGAGGCATATTTGGTGCTCAGAGAGAATAAATGTTCCAGGAAATGTTCCAGTGAAGCAGTGATGTTAGGGCCAACCTGGCATTAGTCCAAAAGAGGAAAGAGAGCACATCTACTATAACAAAATCTACCATTATCTTCACATCAGCAAAAGGAACTAAAATTAATCCACTGTTCCACATGAAAAGCAAACAGTTCTTTTATTCTAGGAAAGGTTTTCTTTCCTAGTGTCACTTGTTCTTCCTGTTAATATCTGAAGTAAATAACATATTAATTAATCTACTCTTAAAATAGACTCTCTGTGCCACAATTAAAGGGCACTATCCTCCCCTTCAATCATCTGCCATCATTTCAGGAACATAAAGAACAGAGCAATTAGGAAGACTAAGAAAGATTCTGTTCCTCGAAAGTGCAGCAAGCAGGTAGTCAAGTTGATCAAATATTGTCAATAGCTTCTACCTAGTTCGCCATCATCTTAAAACATGATAGTTTCCATCTGGATCTGCTGACAGGAGTGTTGTTGAAGCAGTGTCTGTTTCCTCTAATGTTATAATTAATCTCCTTATTCTCACTGGAAGTTTCTGTTTTATGTCCTGTTGACCTCATGGAAGGTCTGCAAGCTGAGTTTTACTCCCATGTATTTCTTTCTCAGTAATGTTACTGACCTGGTCACAAGGGTTCTGCTAACTTGCAGGACATGTCTAGGACAGCCTAACATAACATCTGAGGAGGTGAGCAGGGACCTACCATGTTCTGCAATTTGCCCACCCAACAGGGCTTCATAAACCACTTGTGCAGTTACAACCCCTTTGACCTATTTCCTGCCATGCTTACAGCATATACAGATTATCTAGAGAAATCATAACTGAAAGTTACCCTGAAAAGGAAACTGGTTCCCCCTGAAGTTACAACCAGTCAACTGGATGGCCCTCCTTTTGTCTGCAGAAGTTGTCCCTCCGTTGTGCTGGTACAGCTGCTTGCATACTTGAATTCTCAGTCACACTGTGAAGTAAGCTGGCAAAAATCATAATGAATTTCTGTTGTAGCTATTTTATGAGTAGATCATTCTTCTAGTGACCCTCTCTCATTTAGAGAGAAGCCATATAAACAGTGGAATCAATTTAACTGAGGGAACAATATTGTTTAATGGAGAAAAAGGGAGATAGGGTGCACCTAAACAGCTTCTTAATCTTGCTGTATTAAAAAGGAAAGGAATAGATTTCTGGAGAGGGATGGAGGGGCTGACTAATGATAGTAGGTTGAGCAAGCTTAAGGAAGATTATTAACAAAACTGATCTGAGCATTTTAGTCTTGAAGTTGGATGAATATTCTCTTGGGGCATGTACTTCCTAGTCTGGTTTTTTTTTGCTTTTTGCTCTTCAATTTAAGCCAAGAGAGAACTAAAACTCAGACTGAAGTTTAGATAAAATGTGTCTGTTTCTTTTATTGTGTGTCAAAATAGAGTGCTCAGCTAACTGCATACAATTCATACAATTGCAATATTTGCCAGGAATTGAAAGTTAAAATATAAATTAATTAATCTCAAATTTTAGCTGGGCTCATATTCTCTTGAAACTTCTGTGAAAAATGTTAAATATTTCAGTGCTGTAGGTGCAATTGTGTTCACAGTTGTGTATGCAAACTCAGGAGTATACTGATAGATTTTTAGCATCTTTCTGCTTAGAAATATTTATTAAAACTCTTAGCAAAATGGTACCAAAAGATTCATCTATAACACAATCAGGGATTATTCCTTAAATTGTAGGTGAATTCAATGTTTGAACATGCAAATAAATATGAAATACCTAATTCTTATTTACTTCAAGACACAGACTTAATCATCAGCTGTTACTGTTTCCTATCTGCCCTCAACTGCCATGCCCATTTGTCTTTCTTTCTGCATGCTCATCTCCTTCCACAGAGGTGGTTATCTCTTCATGTCTTGGCTAAGTGGACACAAAAATGTTTCAACACAAAAATGTTTTGGCATTTTTCTAAATTACATTTTTAAAGGAAAAAAATCTGAGCCCCAGTTTTCTGTTTCTACTAAAATATTCTGTTCCTAAGGGACTCCGCCACATAGTTCCATTCAGTGTTCCTGCCATGCCTCTAGCAAAATAAAAAGGCTTTGGAAGGCTAATCAATTATGAGTTTTTATTACATATTTGGGCATAAGCAATGAAACATAAGGTGGAATACAGCCCTTAGAATGAAAAATTCTCATCCTTGAGTGGGAGTAGGCTATATGAATGAACACGAAGACTGAACAACCCTAAGCTCTCCATTACAAAGCTTATTTGTAATAGCAGTGATTATTCAGTCTTCCTGACTATATATACATATACATAATATTTTTTTCTTTCAGGTAATGACAGAATCCTTCGTTTGTGGAACCCTGCTATTAATATTAGGCCTACAGGGAAGCTATTAGGACACAAACATAGTGTTGTGGAAATTGTGACAAATGAAAAAGATCAACATGTCATCAGCCTTTCCTGTGCAAAGGTAAAACACATCTCTGAACCTCATGGAAATAGGGCCAAAAGAAGGATCTGGGGAACCGCAGGCTTGTCAGCCTTACCTCAGTGCCCAGCAAAGTTATGGAACAGATTATCTTGAGGGTAATCACACAGCTCATACAGGACAACCAAGGGATCATGCCCAACCAGCATGCATTTAGGAAAGGCAGGTCCTGTTTGACCTGCCTGATCTCCGTTTATGACCAGGTGGCACACCTAGTGGATAAGACTGTGGATGTAGTCTACCTGGACTTCAGCAAAGCCCTTAATACTGTGTCCCATGGCATTCTCCTGGAAAAGCTGGCAGCTGACAGCTTGGACAGGTGCACTCTCTGCTGGGTTAAGAACTGGCTGGATGGCTGGCCCCAGAGAGTGGTGGTGAATGGTGCTGCGTCCAGTTGATGGCCAGTCACTGGTGGTGTTCCCCAGAGATTAATATTGGGCCCAGTCTTGTTTAATATCTTTACTGACGATCTGGATGAGGGGATCAAGTGCACCCTCAGTAAATTCACAGACAACACCAAGTTGGGTGGGACAGTTGATCTGCTGGAGGATAGAAAGGCTCTGCAGAGGATCCGGACAGGCTGGATCAGTGGGCTGAGGCCAACAGTATGAGGTTCAACAAGACCAAGTGCCAGGTTCTAAACCTTGGCCACAACAAACGCAGGCAGTGCTATATGCTGGGGACAAAGTAGCTGGAAAGTGGCCTGGGGAAAAAGGACCTGGGGATGCTGGTTGACAGCCAGCTGAACATGAGCCAGCAGTGTGCCCAGGTGACCAAGAAGGTGGATGGCATCCTGGCTTGTATCAGGAATAGTGTGGCCAGCTGGGCCAGGGAAGTGATCATCTCCCTGTACGTGGCACTGGTGAGGCCATACCGTGAGTACTGTGTTCAGTTTTGGGCCCCTCAGTTCAGGAAGGACATTGAGATGCTGGAGTGGGTCCAGAGAAGGTCAATGGACATGGTGAAGGGTTTGGATGGTAAGTCCTCTGAGAGGTGGCTGAAGGAGCCTGGAGAAAAGGAGGCTCATGAATGACCTTATCATTCTCTACAACTATCTGAAAGGAGGTTGTAGCAAGGAGGGGTTTGGGCTCCTCTCACAAGCAACTAGTGAAAGGACAAGAGCAAATGGCCTCAAGCTGTGCCAGGGGAGGTTTAGGTTGGATATCAGGAAGAGTTTCTTCACAGAAATGGTTGTTAACCATCAGAATGGGCTAGCAAAGGAGGTGGTGGAGTCACCATCCATGGAGGTGTTCAAGAAACTACTGACCCTTAGTGCTATGGTCTGATTGACAAGGTGGTGTTTAGTCAAAGGTTGGGCTCAGTGATCTTGGAGGTCTTTTCCAACCTAAATTGTTCTGTGAAAACAATGTTATAAGTAGGAATTTATTTTTAAGTACTTCTGATGATAATTGCTTATCAGTTCATTTATTTTAATAAAAGGCAGAGTTTTAGCTTAACACTTTCAAATTAATTTATATTTAGAAGCAAGACTAGAATGGAACTCTTTGACATTCTTTCTGAATGACAAAAGAATACTTACAACAGTAGATATTAACATGCTGGTAATTTCCATATTATTTTGGCAACTTCCAGAATTAAAGCATAACTTTACCCAAATGCTTCATTCAGTAGTGATCACCTTCAAAAACTGCCTACAGTTTCTTTTACCACTCTGTCTGCCTGCCAGCCTGTTAAATCCATAGGTGGAGTTTTTCTTACACTGATGTATCTATAAATCATGTTCATCCATTGATCTCTTTCTAAACAGTGTCTTTCACAAGGCTTACTGATCCAAAGCATTGCCAATGAACTGGAACACTAATAAAAGCAGTAATAATGCTTCTTTAGCAAAATTTTGCAGGATTCTGATGAAAATGGATGAGTTTCTTTGAAGTTATTGGTGGAATCATGGCATTGGTGATTTCCCACTTCCTCACTCCTATATATCTATACCCGTCTGTTCTGTAAGTAACTCTGTACATTTACTACTTTACTGCAGAGCTAAAGGAGGGTTTGGACAGATAGGCTGCAAGCTATATATGTAGGAAAAAATGGAATAAGACATAAGACATGACTTAAGGGGAATTAATGAACACTAGTATATTTATAGAAAAGCAACTAAGAATGTAGCCCCTGGGGCAGTAAATGTAGAAGATCTCTTGAGGGGCCTTCTTGGCCTTTCTGTGATTCAGTATGATGACTCAGAGGGAAACAAAATCTATTTTAAGAGTCTCAAGTATGGGGACACCTGATCTTAACTAAATGTAGCTGGGTTGTGACAATGATATCAGTAAGATCACTTGAATATAGTAATTGAAAGCTATGTGTCTTTAAATAATGCAGTGAGTTATAAGGCAGAAATTACACTTCTCAAAAAATAAAAGAAATAGATAAATACCTAGACTTTCAAATGTCAGATAAATCTTGTGGTCATAGTGAAAACTATACCAAAAAAGAAGGAAACCCTCACAGGGAAGCTTAAATATAGACTTTTCAAATAAAGTGATGATCACTCTGTGCCTCAAAGAATTTGCAATCTCTATAGATGATATATGGGGTACCCAATAGCAGAGGGAACTCAGCTGCAACAGGATTGCTTCCAACCCAGTTAAAGCATGTTTGTGTTTGGATAGACCAGACCCAGGTATTATACAAAAGTGTGTAACTTCCCAGGGAACTTTTAATATTACTTTAAACACAAAAGTTGTTTCCACCTAAAAAACAAAGACCAATTTGCTTTTCAATCTGCCTAGCACAAGAAAAATCAAAATAGTTTTCTCTGATTTGTTTATATCTTCAAGTGACAGTGATACAGGAGGCCACTGAAGCAAAACCAGGACAGCCTATATACTTCCACTGAAAATAAGTTAGAGATATATCAGTGATCTCATGGAAGTATTGTATCCAAGAGAAACAAAATCTCTATATAGATTTTACATTAAATGTTTTACAGAATGGCAGAACTAGGGAAACACATTAATTAATTAGTACTTTTTCTGAACATTCCCAAAATTAAATTTAATCTATAACATATCAGATAGTCATATTAAAATATTTTTTATTGTGCCATTTTCACCTAAAATTACAGAACAAGCTGAAATGTAGGGAGTACTTTTTTAAATTAAGATTTCTAATTGTTATCATTATTACGTAACTGTTACATTTGATGGCTCAGACTTATTTTATATTTTATGGTTATTTTTTGAATTATTGAAAAGATAGTTTTATGCTATATAAATTACACAGCTTCAAAAGAGCACCAGAAAGGTAAACCTTGGTTCCTGACCTTCCAGAGTGTGAAGAGTTTAGGAGATAACAGTGTGCATAGGTGCAGCTATCACTGCACTCCACAGCCATGTCTTTCTCTTCAGCAGTTCAGTTAAGTGAATTTCCTACAAGATCTAAAATGTTGATGTGATCTATGTGTTCCTAATCACAGGAACATGCTCCAAATCTTGTGTTGAGATTTCCCACAAACACAATTATCTGTTTAATTATTTACCACAGACCAACAGGAACCACATTCATCACAAGTATGCTCAGTCTCTGTCCTGACTTATGGTTTGGTTGAAAATATTTCCTAAAAAGAATTACTGTTAAATTTGTCTGAAGGTATTAGGTCATCCTTTGTGTCATTGCACCAAAATACAGTCGGGTTTTCACATAATACATGGACTCTTCACTAAAGTGTCAGCACGTTGCAGTCATAGCTGGGGTTATTAGCATAAAAGCAAAAGCTTATATATACAACTGTAAATACAAATGTATATAACTCCTTGACTGGAATTATTCTGCGGAAGCCACTAAAGCAGTTTTCAGGAAACATTTGTTCCAAGATGGCTGCAACAGCCTATTCTCTTGATTTATGACTGTAATTTCATTGATGCATATCATTTGGGAGTTATAAAAAGAGGAATGAGTGATGTATGTCCCACTGTTAGAATGATTTTACACCTTTTCTTTTAGGTCTGGAAGAGTACAGAATAAAATAATATGCCTTATTCAAACACTGAGGTAACTTCTTTTGTATTGATGAGAAATGCTGGTAGAATATGTAAGTCCTTTAAAAAGTGCCATCATTGGACTTGGAATTACAGCTAAGAAGCATCCTCAGGATACGCTAGATAGACAACGCACTAAGACAATAGTTGGATGTTTCAGGCCAGGCAAGGCAAGCCTTGTATAAACGTACTTGATCTGCCTGGTTATTACGTTGGCACTACAGCAGTTTTCTACAAATACCAATACTTTTTGTTCGTAGAAATTGCTATACTTTTTCTTTTTACTGAGCCCAGCCAACTGAAGAATTACTTTTACAGAGTGTGTGGTAATATGGGAACAATCTGTGAGGTACAGTTAATGAAACACTGACCTGATGCTCCAGTTCAGACAGAGGAATGCTGAATAGGAATCTCTGCTGCATTTTTTTTTCCTCTCCTTTGTGTCACTCTGCCCTTCATTGCCCCTTTCTCTCTGTAGTTAGTTTGCCCATTCTTATTTTTGTCCTGCATCGTGAAGCATTTAATACTCCATTTTTTTGTATTACAGAACTGCTTGAATGCATTCAGGAAGCTTTGAAGGGAAAAAAGCCCCACTCATAGGGACAGGGGCTATTAAACCTGGAGATGTGGCAGGAAGAAGGCCATTGTCTGAAAGATGATCTTACACTCTGTGGAAACGAGAAGGTTTAGGCTAATGGCATAGACCAGACCTGACTGCATAGCCCTTGTACTGAAGGGCTGTGAAGCAGTGACAGCCACTCACACTTAGCGCAGCGTGGAAATTCACAACCAGAACAGTGGGGGATACAACTTTATGTCTTGCCTACTTGAGTTGTTGGTGGAAGTCAGAAAGCCAGCATTTGCTACACCAGTTGTTTCACTGATTTTACTAAAATATCTCCAGTGATGGGTTTAGTTGAATTAGACTACCTAAGTGAGTCAGATGAGCAAGATTTGAGCCTACAGGTGTCAATTCATAAAAACAAACAGTTTTGTTTGATGATGAGTAGGGCTAATGAAGGAGTATATTCCTAGCCTTCATACCACTGAGAGCATCATTGGTAAACAGCACAAAACCTTTGTTTTAAATCAGTGAAGGGAATGTTCTTTGGTTTTGTTTTTTTTCTTTTTAGAATTTCATTTTTGGTAGCTAAACCAAAAGAGTAATACACACATTTACAGGAGGCAGGAGAGTAGTGCAGTAAACAGGGATTTCTCCCATCTCCATTCTGGGACATGTGAGAGTTTGATTCCCTTCATAATTTCTTCAAAATCTGATGCAGCAAACATGATGCAACCATATAAACATTTCCCTGGTAACATTTGCCTGTCCTAAATTAACTCTGTTATACATGTTAGCTTTATTCTTACAGAACCTAAGGGCAGATTTTTAGCATTTCAGGGAAGATACAAGGAGGTAAGATATGTTATTAATTTTTTTGTATTTTATGACTTTTGCAAATTTATTCAAAGCTTAATGATATCAGTCTCCAGTCCTCTTTCTCCAGATCTGCTTAATGGCAAACCAACTGTGCAATATCCCAGTGGGAAATCATATGTGTCTTTTGTTTGTCTGGAACTGAGTAGGTGATTGTATCAATGCCAGTTAGTGTGGATGTTTGTCTAACCTGTTTTGAAAGCATTGTTTTAAGGATATATTTATAGTACAGTCATTCATCTTCCTGAAAAATGAGGGCAGTGCAGCTGGAAGCACAATGCTTAATTTATGTCAAGCCATTGCTAATCATGATGGTTACTGGAATGTACTGTATATCAACAATATTAAATTTAATCTAGATAATTTGGAAGAGGCATTTGGGAAATTTGCTCCAATCATTCTTCACAAAAATTATGTGGCCATATCTATATCAGATACATTTTTTGTATACTGCTTTGAAAGCCAAAGTTCCCTTGCTGCTGTGCTTTTATTCTCTTTGGTTTACTTGTCTCTCTCAGAAAGTATGAATTTTATTCTCCTCTTATATTGCATAATCCTTTAAGAACAGTGAATTTTCTTCAACTTTCTGTTACTTCCTGTCCCATTTTCCATAATTCAAATGGATTTTTTAAAAAATCCTACAGAATTAGCCTACAGAAGTCTCAAGGGATATCTCATTTATATATATATATAGAATATATATAAATGTATATAAATGGGAGAGAGGGTGTAAAGAAGATGATACCAGGATCTTTTTAGTGGCTCCTTGTGACGGAACTGGAGACAATGAAAATGGAAACACAGGAGGGTCTGTCTGAACCTCAGGAAACACTTCTTTTACTGTGAGGGAGACCAAGCACTGGCAGAGGGTGCCCAGTGTGGTTGTGGAGTCTCTATCCTTGGAGATTTTTCAAATCCATACAGACATGGCCCTGCTCTATGTGGCCCCATTTGAACAGAGAAGTTAGACAAGGTGATCTCCCTTACAACAACTGTTCTGTTATTCCATCAAAAAGGAAAATTACTTCCAAAACCATGTCTAAGGTGAAAGAATCATTCTAAGATTGGTTGAAGATTGACAGGAGGAACATGACTTTTTTCACTCTGCTGATCCAGGTGCTCATGGGCAGCCACCTCTCTTCTACACATCTAGCTTCCTGTTTCTGACCCCCACACCAGCTAAATGTCCACTGACATTTCTCCAGAAGTGCTGAGTATTACTGTATCTTTGCATTAGGGGACAGGTACAACTATTGTCAGCACACCCTGCACACAGTACAGAGACAGACATACAGAAACTTTACACACTCTCAGTCACAGCACTCAGTAAATATCCTTCAAGCTCATTACTATGTAATTAGACTATTGCATATAGCAGTCTGATTTCTTTCCAGCACCTGTTCATGTTTTGGAAAAGGAAAGTAACTTTATATTTTACCAGGTTAATCATACTATCTGATGAAGTGATTTGAAATGCTTATACTTTTGAACTTTGCCAAGTTACTATCTCAATAAGGCACTAGTTATAGTACCGTCTGCTGCACCACATTGCGTTAATATGCTTACAGCTGAATCCTCCTTGCCTTAACCTCACAAGTAATCCTATTGACATTAATTTGTTTCCAAGTCTTCTTACTATGACAGGGAGTTGTAGCACTTTGCAGGATCACCTTCAGGGATCACAAGCCACACATCAGCACTCTCTGCAGATAACTTAGTTTATTAAATAACACAGCAAGCAGAACTGCAGCTTGACATTCATGCCTGGTGATTTTTCTCTTTGAGAGCTCAGATATTCTGTATGACTTCGTAAATTTTTTCACTTAAACTGTGGAGCTTTCAATGACCCCCTCAAACAGTTGAACAATGTAGCAAATAGGGGCTGATAAACTAAACACTTCAAGAGAAAATCATATTTAACTGTTGCTTACTCTTCCTACAGTAAATGCCTACAGTAAATGTTGTGGCTAGTGCAACTTCCTTCTGCCCTAAGAGTGTTTGGATTTTGGACTTTCTTTCATAAGTTCTTTTAGAGACTTGCAGCATCACCATTCTGTGATTGAGGAAAGCTGACTTCTTCAAAAAACAAATATTCCTTAACTTACAAAAAGTATCAGCATGATGTGAGAGTTTAGAAGCGCTAAAAGAAAATTACTGTTTTCTCTAGAGAGTTGTTGAGATATTTTTTTGTAGAGCAATTTTTTAATGTCACTTTCTTGTTCTTAACTAGCAGTAATTTGAAGGGATTATGTTTTGATGGGGGAAGAGGGAGGGGCAAATCTGGACTTCTTCAGTCCTTCCCTATCTCAGTTAATTACAGATAGAAAGAAGAACAAGAGGATTTGCTTTTTCCAAAGTCAAAGCATATTTCCAGAGTGGCATGCTCATAACAACCCAGCATATAATAAGTGTTCCCAAGCTTAAATTTTATTGTACTAAGAGTATATAAAAGATTTACTTACCAATTTTTGTTCTGGCCCTATTTCTCATCTTTTTTTTTTATGATTCCCTCTTCTCTTCATGTTTTAGTTGTTAAAATTACTCTGTTGCTCTCTGTCTGTCTCTGTGAGTGTATTAAGAAAAATAGAAGAGCTCTGTGTTGCTGGTTTTACATGCTCATAAAATACAGGCTTCAGAGCTAGTGGAAAAGATATTTCAGGCTTTTTGTATATATTCTGAGTTTTAGGGCTTGAAGGAAGGCAGTGCTCAAGAGAAAAGTGTTTATGAATGCAAATATACACACTTACATTTTTAAAGAGATCTTAGAAGGCTTTGGCAAGAACCCACATTGAATTCTGGTGGGATTCGGTTCCCAATTTTTATTAATATTTGTGGAAATTCTACCTGTAACTATGTGGTTTTGCCATTGGGTTTAAAAATGAACTGCACAAGAACACCCCAGAACAGAGGAACCTTATCCAGACTGCAGTCCTGGAGAGGGTAACAGCATAGTTAGCTCAGGCTGTTGCAGAAGAGCTAGAGATACAATGTGCATCCAGTGAGTGCCAGTTACCGACTGTGTGAAAAAGGCTGGCAAGAATCCCTGCTCTCCTAACCCTTAAAAAGGTCTATCTGTGGGTCAAAGCCAATTCTGCTAACAACTAAACCAAACCAAGGTTTTCATTAATGTAAGTCACTGTCGTAGATATAATGTTGGCGGAAGTAGAGCTCAGATTTTTCTTGTAAGGTGGAGACAGTGGGTTATTTCCAAAAGCACTTGAAGCTCCTCTTTCCACACTCCTTCTCCTCCCTCATATCTTTTGTTTGCTTGTATAATGTTTTTTTTTTGATTTTAGAAGAGACCATCTCAAAGTGTTTATGAAAACATAAAGAGTATGTTTTCAGAGGTCTTCAGGGATTCCTGGTATTTCTTAGGCTGCTGTGGAAAGTTCTTCAATAAATAAATAGGATAGTAAAGTTACTATAAATGAAAGTCTCCTAAGACAACTGCCCCATCACCTTCTAATCTCTAAATAAGCATGCCTTTTGTTGCCTCTCTTCATGCATGAATTCATGCACAGTCGTGTGTGCTGATGCAGATGAACAGCAGTGACATTGTATCTCATGACCACACTGGTAATGCCTTGTGTGGGGTTACTCGTGTGGAACACTGGTTTATGTAATCGCCCCATTCCTGCCCACGGGCTGGGAAAAGAAGGCAGCCATAAGGAAGGGAAGAGATTTATGCATGCTGTGATGTGTCTAGGTTTTTGCTGTCACTCTAAGTGACTGCATTTTCTTAATGTGGTACTGGCATTAACAACTGAAGAAGCAGGAAGAAATAGTAAAAGAGGCTCTTATTTATATTCACTTGTGCTGTAAAAACATTTTCATATTGCTTTGATAAAATGTCAAATCCATATTTCACTTGTTGACCAATTTAACTTGAATAGTCCACGAGACTATTAGAGCCATCTGTTTTCACTTTTGTTTTGTGTAATTTCATTAACTCTGTAGCAGATGTGAGTGCGGTTTATGAAAAGGTTATTATATCTCTGTTCAGTGACTTATTATTTTCACCTGACTGTAGGATCTCCATAGATACCCATTTCTGATTAATCTTCAGCTCTTACAACTGTTTTTACATGGTCTAATTATGAGTCTACCAGAACTGAGCTTGGAGATCCACCTGCAATATTGCCCAAACTTTCTCAACTTTCATCACCAATTCTTTTTCTCTTTTTGCTGGTCTACTGTCAGATGGATGAAGAGCTCTGTTTTTGTTTTTTTCTATTCAGATGGCTTTCCTCTCTCAAGTCTTCTCAATGACTGCTTTACTTTTTGTGTGCTTTAGAAAGTGCATATCTGAGTGAACTGAAATGTAATCAGAAGTCAGAGGAATGTGATGGACATGGTTCTTTTGACTCAGTACTGTCTGAGAGAAAATTTAATCTCAGCAAGAAGATCATTGGGGTGCTTTCTTTTTGAGTTTTCCTGAAAATAAACAAAATATTAAGGTGCAATTTTCCTCTACCTAACACTCTGAAACACTCATGTATGAATTCCTCTGTGGTGCCAAAGTTGCTCTGTTTAAGAACTGATTGATATATCTGTTTCTTTCCTGTTCAGAATTTTGCTGGATCCACTGTAACAGCCTTTAAAATCAGGTTATGACTTTTGTCAATTCCCACAACACTCAGAATATTGATAACAGCATTGTACCAACATGTGTCTTTGTGTTAAAATCCCAACTAAGAGTGCAGCCTCACCTGTAGTAGCATAATTGAATGAATACAAATAACTTGAAAAATGCTTAGATAAAACTCAGCTGAATAAGAATTGCAGACAGATGTGATGACAGAATAAGTTTTGAGAGCACAGTAAGATTTTCTTGCAGGGAAATACACCACACTGAAAGCCATGGGATCTGAGAAATTGAATCATGCATTCTTGCAATATTACAGAATCATAGAATACACTGAGTTTGAATGGATGCACAATGATCATCGAGTCCAACCCTCAGCCTTGCACAGGACCATCCCCAAGAGTCACACCTTATGCCCCAGAGTATTGTCCAAATGCTTCTTGAACTCTGTCAGGCTTGGTTCTGTGACCACTGCCCTGGGGAGGCTATTCCAGTGCCTAGCCATCTTCTAGGTGAAGAACCCCTTTCTAATATCCAGCCTAAACCTCCCCTGACACAAATTCAGGATGTTCCCTTGGTTACCACAGAGAAGAGATCAGTGCCTGCCCCTTCTCTTCCCTTCTACAATGAGAAGTTGTAGACTTAAGTGCAGTTTGCATGGGATAGCAGTAAGTTCAATACAGCTTTTGAACAGGCAGGATGAGTAAGTGCTGCTAACATATAAGTATTGATGAGCCATTCTAGAGTTTAAAGAAGGTGCTGTGTTTTCTTTTGAAACTGAAAGTAAGAACAAATACATCTAATACATCTGATGCTCCTCACAGCATGGTACCCCAACTGTGATCAGTAGCATTTCCGTATGAAGAGCACAAGAACTTTAGGTGCAAAAAAATAAGACTTTCACAATGTGTCCTGATCCTGATTTTCTTCAACATCTGCTGCCAGTCAAAAGTTTCAGACCCCTCTGAAGTTTATTTGTGTACTGTTGCACACCATTTCATAGTCTAGTTCAAATACAAGTTTTTGAACAATTGGCATTTGTCTGTATGTGACTGAAAATTATGACACAATGGAGACATCTTGTCATTAATGAGTAGAACCAGTTCTCCCAAGATCTTGTTCTGCTGTGGACTTAACAGGTCACGATTACAAAATTCAGCCTTTGTCTGCCTTTTATCCTTAGTAAAATGGGGAAAGAGATACCTCTGATATTTGTATTACTAATTTTGGATGTACCATGCTTAACCATGTAGTTTTCTTGTGTGTGTTTTTTTTGGTTTTGTTTTTTTTGAGGCCATAATATTACTGTTGTAGAAACAAAAAACACTGACAATCCAATCAGGACACAGTACTAGATTTTCTCCTCTTTCTCTCACTCCCTCTAGGTTTTTAGAGTGTGGGATATACAGACCCTTGCACCACTGCAGGTTTTCTATGATAGTCAAGTGAGTCCTGAAGAGCTGGATGTCTTTCCCATGATATTTGACAATGATCACGGCATACTTATCACTGGTATGTTATTGCATTTGATGTATGAGAACGTGCCCCTTCTTCTAGAATGCAATTTCCTTTATGGTGATTTCTTTTATGATTACATACAATTGAAGCTGAGTACAGGAATAAAGAATATGGGAATATACAGAATACAAATATACAGAATACTGGGAGGCAAGGTTATTTGCACATTATAACCATTTTAAAATGGGTTATATATGGTGCTAATTTCAATATAGAAATATGAGTGAAATTATGGAGCATAGGAATTAAATTCAGGAATCAAAGGAAAATGAGAGGCAAGGTGAACCTCCCATAGCAAATGTAAACTACAGATATTGCTCTATAGACTTGCTATTTTTTGAAAGCTACTAAGCTGCTGATCTTCCCCTAACAATTCCTCTAGCATCCTCCTCCCATTTGGAGATCAAACAGCAGCATATAGTCTCTGTGGAGCCCTCCCAAGTATATTCAAACTCCATATTTAGCTCAGTAGCTACAGACAGTCCCACAATCTGTGGTGTCAACAGACATACTGCTCGACTGATCAGGAATAAAATATTGTGGGAACTCAACCTGAGGTTTCTGGGCTCTGTTTCCTGACTCTGTAGCAGGGAGCCTGGAACCTCTGAGGGGCCAGTCCTTTGCAGTTGTCACTAAGGATGTTAGTCTTCTTTATCCAAGACAGAGACACTTGAAACCAGCAGGATTTTTCTGCCCCAGAGATGTAGTCACTCGAAAAAAAACAGCTTTGAACTTCTTCTGGGGCTATAGAGACCTGAGTCATGCCAGGAGAATAAGGTAATTGCCTTTGGAGACAGATTTTTCTGTCCTTGGATTAGGAACAAGGCACAAAGCTTGCAAAGCTTGTCAGATCTGAGAAGATGAATGTGAAACATTTTGTTTTCAGTGACCTGGTAGTTTCTGCTGAATCTTTTGATTGCTAAAAGATACAGATACTATCTTCAGTTCAAATTTAAGTTAGGGAGATTTTCAAGGCTTAGTAATGTAGGGATTTTACACAGATTAATCCTCGACAAAATGCCCTTATAAACAATGATTCTATCGGTGCCTAAATATTTGTAAAAATCTGGTCCTGGACTCTGTTAATGATTCCATTAAAAGCCTAAGGGAATGCATGCTTGCCCCTGAAGAGGGCAAGAGTCTGAGGCTGTATGTGAGCAAATTATTTCTCATTGATATGTACCTGGCTTTACAGAGGAGATTTTCACTTAGTAGTTCACTAACATCCATAAATCATCTCACCTTTATGCTTAGTTTGAAATTTGCTGTAGCTTTCCTTCTGTGCCTTTTTCCAAGCTGCTGGCATCTGTGCCTGAATTTACACCAAGGATTAGACAATTTCATCCTTTGCTGTGTACTCACTGCTGCTCCTCAGCTGGTAAGTTGGCAGTGATACTGGAGCTGCAATGGGATACTGCATGAGCACTCTGGTTTGAGAGCGTTGTACAGACCTTGTCCTTCCTTTTGTCTTGTTCTTCCCATCTGCTTCTGTCTTTGCAACCCTTCTGATCCAAGAGCACTGAAAGGTGTCTGGAAACCAGCATTCAGAGCTGCAGTGCTGTGCAAAGGAAGGTACTGGAAAAACGTCATCATTGCCTGAAGATAGAATTGCTTTATCTCTAAGAAAGCAGACAACAAAATTTATTTTAGTGATATATCTCCCAATTAGATTTTTATTTATTTGGGTTCATTCTATTCCATGCCAGCCAACTCGGGGACTAGGGGATTTATGGATCTTGCTGTCAGGATATCAATCCCATCAAAGGTGGGAAGATGGTTGTTTAGGGTAGGTAAATACTTGGCCATTGTGCTTTGTGGGGAGCATGTGTGACTGTTTTCTGCTTCAGAGGACAGGTATTCTCAAGAAACAGACACCATTCCTGATCCTCTTTAGAAGAACTCATATGAACACTTTGGTTTACATCACGTCTTTTTATGTTCAGGGAAGTAACTGATACTATACACAAAATGTATATGTTCTCACTTCTCTCACCCTGTGCAGGTTCAGATGTCATTGATATTTATCCCCTAGCTCAGATGATAGAAGATACAAGACAGCTGCCACAGACACATGAGAAAAGCATCAGTGCTGTGGTTTACAACAGGACTCTTCATCAGATTCTCACCATTTGCACTGAGTCAATACTGAAGGTGAATGTAACCACTTATACTGAAAAATAAAAGTCTCAGCTTTTTTATTTCTTTTTAACAGTGTGACAATGATCATCAGAGCTACTGAGAACCTGTAGTTTTCATCAACTATTGGTAGGTTAGATGGTAAGATTTGTTGGGAGAGGTAGCATCTTTTATTGGGCCAGCTGGTGATGTGTGCCATTCCTGTGGAGAAAGGCTGGCTTGTGTAAAGGCTTCTTCAGTTTATTCACTCGGTAAAGATGTTATTTCTCACTGTAAACCCTGCCTTCCTTAGATCACAGTGGCTACACCATTACAATTACAAGACAGTTTGGGGCATTTGGTGCTGCAGAAAATCAGATCCAGGCAGTGCATATGAAATCGGTGGCTACTTCACAAATCCAACTGAATCTGAGCTATCCTACTACAGCAACCAAATTTTGTACTGCCACTTCATTATAAGGCATTGCTTGAATTTCTAAAATGATTAGATAATGATCAGAGGTAGTTCCTACATTTTTGGAACAAATGTTTATGCAAGGTCTGATTTTTATATTCTGCACAGAAATAATAACTCAAACCATCCCTTCTAGTTAGATTTCTTTGCCTTTGCACTGTGAAAACGTCTTATATCTACCGTCAGTCTCTCTGAATTAACAAGGGTTTTTCTTATAGCATACATACTAAATAGAGCCTCCCCTTGCCAGAATGGCTTCTCTGGAGAGAGGGATGTTTTCAGGGAAAATAGTATTTCAGTAAAAGAACATGGTAGTGGGCTGTTGTAACGGAGATGTTACACAGATGTGAAACAGAGATCACAGGATGTGAAAATTTGCTCCTGGCAGTAATTTCTCCAACTACATTAGAACTCACTTTGTGCCAAGTTTTAGAGGATGTATTACAAATAATTATCATATTATTTTTTCAGGTCTGGGACCTAGAAACAGGATGTCAAATATATCAAATTGAAGATGCACATGGAGTGAATACTGAAGTGACTTGTGCGGCCATTGAAATAAATGATTTTTATCTTGCTACTGGGGCATGTGATGGTAAAGCAATTAAATAATTGCTACATTATTACATTTTTTGAAAATGACATATTAAATTAGCAGACAGAACTCTTTGCCTTGACAGTCTCAGTGACAGAAAAATTAATTTTGAATTCACAGCTGTCAGTCTGTGGAAAGGGTGTGTGAGGGGTGTCTTGGTTGGGTTTTATTTTAGAGGTGATTCATAGAAAAGGGATTTTTGGCTGCTTGGGCTCTAATACTTTGATAGCCTGTTACTCTCTGGAAGACTGTCTTCAAAGCTCCTGGTCTGAAAAGTTTTTTCTTCATAGGACTTTGGACCTACATCTATAACTAAATGGCTGCAGATGAAGAATGGTAGTTTATATATATATATATATACATGTTTCCTGAATTTTTCACATCTGTTGTTTAGGGTGCATGAGTTTTAGGTAATGTGACAAGACCTCTCCAATACACAAGTGCACACTGAATTCTGCAGGAAGCTTTAATAATTTTCTAATCTGTTAACATGACTGAATAATTCTTCTCACATTCAAATGTTCAAGAGTACACACTTGAACTATTAAAATATATAAAATATATGAAAACTGCATCACAAGAAAGGGAGATGATGGTCTTTTCTACACAGCATACTAGCAAATATTTCTTGTTTCTGCTTGGGAGAAGAGACTGCACCCTTTATGGTTCTTAAGAGCACAACAGAAAGTGAATGTTGCCAAGTTTTACAAAAGGGAAGTCATATATAATAATTTCTTCACTTAGGAAAATCCTGTAGGAAAATTCTCCTTCTGCCCACTAGCTTTGTGGGATAAGTCCAGCAATCAGGTCTCTCTGCTCATTGCTGTAGCTCAGAACCTGAAGTCTTCTGCCAGACAGAACACACTCTGCTTGCTCTCTGATAATGTTATCCAGAAACAGAAGTAAAGTAAGCAGAAGTCTTTTATCCTGGGCTGCAGAAAAAAATAGACATAGAAAAAAGATGGGGAAAAGGAGAGCATAGTGTTAAAGATGTTTTCTGGTAAGTTTTTTTGTCCCTAAGGCTGCTTTGCTAAGAAACATACACACTATTACAATCTTTGAAAGACCAGTGACCTAGCTCTCAACCTTAAGTTGGATTTTCTTTTTTCTTCCCTTTTCCCTGTTTGATCCTATTTAAGCTTCTGACTCTGAAGCACAGGTTATTGCCGAAAGTTCATTCCCTTTTCTACGTTTTGTCATCCCTGTGTAGGAACAGTGAAAATTTGGGAGTTTGAAAGTGGGCAAGAATTTAAAGCCTTGCCTTTGGCCCAGGACAGCGAAGATGAGCATCGTGTACTGCAGCTAGTTTATCTGAAGGCTGATGATAGTCAACATGCACTTCTGGTTTTGGAGCAGAGAGGGAAGATAAAAATGATTCAGGTTTTTGAAATATGCTTCTCTTTTTTTCCCCCTCTAATTTCTTTTGGTAGCTCCTAGTTTTTGAGGTAAAATAGGACTTTTTCATTAATTAGTAGATGAACTTTTAGAAATTATCAACTGTAAATTATGTAAATGTATCCCTTGACAAACAGGTTGGGAAGGAGTTGAATCTCCTTCAAGTCTTTACGAATCTAAGTACGTTATTTTTTTTTTCACATACTTGCAGAACTACATTTTTCCAAAAATATTTCTGTGATAATGAGAAATACAGGTTGTTACTAGCTTTTTAAAAGGCTCTGAATATAATAGTTAGCAAGGTAAACTGGGGTAGCAGTCCAAAACAGTTCATCCTTTGCAGGACTCTACTAAAGATCTCTCAATTTTTAATCCCTCCCCAAAGGTATTTCTTGTTTGATACACTTAGTATTGTAAGATTTCCTAAAATCTTAATTATTGCTTCATTCAGGAGCTCAAGACACCTATGAAAACAGTAGGAAACCTAAGGATCTTATTTCAGTAACACTTCTCAAAATGGACAGAAATATCGATGTTAGAGCAGGGACTAGATATTGAAGTGAATTGGATTTGTTATAGTTGGAAAAACTATCAAAGTAACTCCCAGTTACCTCTAAGCACAATGGGGAGGAATGAATGACTTGGGGCTGTAGCTGAACTATAGCTTCTTCCCTCACACAGCTGGAACATCCAGTTCTGCTGGATGTTTTGGTAGATATGAACTCAAAAGTAGCAATTTAATAAAATACGCAGCTGTAAATACAAGACAACTTACTTAAGAATGTACTTAACTAAGTAAAATCTATAGCTCTGAACTCCACAGCTGCACAACTTCTAGTACAACAGCAGGTAATTTAAGGTGAGCTGGAATATCTGTGGATGAAACTTCAGTTTGCAGTGTAGGCATATTCTAGTTGGTACCTGTAACAGTTTTTGTAATTTGGCACAGTAAATAAGCTTTTGATATACCCTTGTTAAAATTTATTTTTATGAATAGACAAATCCTTTTCTTCCTCCTTCACTAAGTCAGTTATTTTAATAGGGTAGCTCAACTCAAACACATCTGTCTGTCACATGGATGCTTCCTGAGGCAGTGCCGTTTCCACAAAGGGATCCAGTTGTATATCTCTTACTGACATCTGACCCCACAGAAACACAAGATCTTTTTCCATCTATTCGGCTGCTGTCTAACATCAGTTCCCTGAGTGATAATACAGAGGTGAGAAGCACTTCAAAGTTCCATGTCATTTAGAGAAGATTGGATTTCATGTTTTAGCAACAGGATAAGAATCAAATAGGTATTCCCTATTGTGGTCCCTTTCAACCTTACTCATTCTGTGATTCTATGATTCCAAATTTTCAGTACACTGAAATAAATGCACAAAATAAATCATGTAAGGAATTGACTGTTTCTAAGGGCTATATCTCCCTGATAAGCCATTGTATGGTTATCACCATGATAACTATAGGAGATGTTCTGAACACACACTTCTCATTCCTGTACAATATAGTAAGTTGAGGTTCTCAAATAAACTCTTCTAGAATTAAATGTCATTTATACTATAGCTAGGCTGACCTTCAGTAATAATGGCACCTAAAGTTGAGTATCAAAGTGATTCCATTTTCTCTTCTTATTGCTTTGGTAAAATAAAATGTCAAATTTATGTTTCAGTGGTTGAGCAAATTAACTTGAATAGCTCACAAGACTTAAGTCCTGTTTTGTAAAATTTCTCTAACTGTAACAGATCTGGATGATGTTTCTCGAAAGGTCATTATATCTCTGTTCTGTGACTTACTTCTTTAACTTGATTAGAGTATCTCCATAGATAACTACTTCTGATTAATCTTCAGATCTTACACCTGTTTTTATATGCTCAGATTGCAACTGTGTTGTAAATAGCAGGTGAGGTTTGAGACCCTGTCCTCTGCAGCAGTCTCACAATACTACCACCCCCTGCTGCCTTCTGGTGCTTCTGTGTAGTTCAAATACAGTAGTATTAGAATAGCATCCAAAATGTGGTTGTTGTAGACATTGTCTGTTTAGGCATTTTGTTAATTTAACACTTAAAACATTTCACTGTCTAGTGTCCACATTGCTCCTACTCACAATTTTCTTTTCATGTTCTTTGTAGACTTTTGTACCTTCTGTGGATATTAACTGTTTTGCTGTTTTAAAAGAAGAAGGATGGAATTTGATAGCTATGGGAAGTGCAAATGGTGAAATAATTTTGTGGGATTTTCAATCTGCCTCTGTAAGATGCCTGTAAGTATTGCTTTCATGGAGGCCTTTTGATCTCCAGTATTTCATACAAACTTTCCACATGGCGTACTGGAAATTCTAAGATGCCCAAATATAAAGGGTGATTGACAAGCAGGAGTTAAAGTAGCAATTTACGTGGGCTCTCTGCCCCCCACTTCAAATTACTTTGCTAGCTAGTCCTGAAATTGCAGGTAGGAGAAGTGATCAAGAGAGAGAGCTATTTGGGGATGGGATGATGTAATTAAGAACAGTGTTTTAACATAACTCAGCACTGTAACTGAAGGAAGTTCTCGGTATATAAATCACTCTGTCACTGAATGGAGGCTGCTACTAAGCTGCAGAAACATCCTTACTTCGGATGTTTTTATGACTGAGAGGATATCTGGAAATAATGCTACTCAGATGACGATGGCAGATGTTCTACATTATCAGTATCACTGTCCATACCTAGAAGACTAGAAGTCACATTCAATGAGGAGAAAACTGATGTGATTTTGGAGGTTTGAAACTGAAAATCCTTCACAGAAAGTGACAAAGCTCTCACTTTGGATGGTTCCATATATTCTTATGCACATTAAGGTGCTACATTAGTAAGGTGAACAATGGCAGTGTGTCTGGTTAGACTGAGTGGAGCAGCATGGAAATATTCCTGTGCTGGTGAAGAAACACATACTTTTTTAAGACCATCCAAAGTCAATATTTAACTATTCTACCCGATAGTTTCACAACATCCTTAATGTGTAAAATTGGCATGTTTGTGAGAAAATAAGCTGAGTCTTTATGTACCATGGGAAATAATAAAAACATAACTGCACTTCTGACTCTGGCTCTTACTTCATATTTGCATCCCCTATATGTGAGACAGGCAATTCATATGGATACATGGAAGACAGGAAAGTCAATGCTTGGTAAGCGGAGTATTTTACTCTGGGCTCACGTGACTGTTTGAGTGTCTTGAACAAGATACTATGCTAACATTAATGTAGCTAGTTAATTTCAAATTAAGATACTTTATTTTTTTTCAATGCTAATTCTCAGGAAAATACTTGGCTGAATGAAATTTTCATCATTCCGTCAGGTACCTGTTTTTCCTGGCACCGGCATATTCTGTACGTGCTCTTCACTGACTTTAATCCATCATAACTGATTAAGTGATTCTGAAAAACTGTCTAAAACTTAGTTGACATGCATTCTAGGAAATTAAAAGTTTAATTTTTTTAACAGAAACATTTTCTGGTAACAATACACACCCTATATAACATATCCTGTACAAACATCTTTATTTTCAGGCGTAAAACTAATGGAAACAGTCAGGATTCGGCTTCTCAAGAATCTGGAGTGAATGCCGTGTTATTCCTTGTACATAGTGCTTTTACTTCCAGGTAACTTCTTGCATTTTATCTTCCTCAGGGACAGGCACAGTCACTTGGAATTTTGTTGTAGTAAATAGATGTAATATTTCTCCAAGATAGCTGATTTAAATTGAGATTTTTTTTGTATTTAACAAATTCAAGTCCAGACAGTCGCTTATATTGCTTATAATTCTTATCAAACCATGTTATATATTCTTTTTTCCACTCAGCTATCCTTTTGTCCTCTAAATGACCTCATAAGTCTGAATTCTGTTGAAGAATTCAATAGAAGTTAGCTTTTGCCAGGTAACAGTTTTCCTATGTACCATAGCTTCTTTTCTTCTCACCTCTGTGAGAAAACTGTGTGTCAGCAGTGTCTTTCTTTATAATGCTTTTTTCTTTACATCTATATTTATATATATATATATATTCTTTATATATTTTTTCTTTATTTTTTTTAAAGAGAGAGGCAAGCTCATCAGAGTGTGTAGCCTCAAGTTTCATCTTAAAACAAACTAGAAGCTGTCATAGGTTGGTAGTGTCAGAAGAAAAAGAGAATTTTAGCCAAATATGCTCATGATGAGAGAAAGGCATTGCACCTGTACATAACTTCAGAAGTGCTTGTCTTCCAATGGATATGGAAAGGCAATGGTAGCCAAAAGAACTCAATATGATTTAAATACTTATGCAGTTTTAATCTTTTAGCAATTAGGCAGTTTTTTTGCTCTCATGAATCATAAAGCTGGTTTATGGTCCTATGTTGCTCTAAAACCTTCAAGTACCTTATGCATTTACTACACCTTAAAAGTACATAGCAGCACCACTTTATTGAACATAAAATTCTCTTTTTTACATTATCCCAGTTATTCAAATGCTCCCCTCCAAAAACAGAGCAGCTGTGACATTATGTGTCAAGAACCACTCATTAGCACAGTCAGACCTTTTCTTGACTCAGAAACAAAAACATTGAAGATCACATCCAATTTTTTTCATGATTTTCTTCCACAAAATCTCATTTTTGAGACTTTTCATAATAGGTTGGACATAAGTTTCTATAATTAATTGAAAACTATTTGCTGAGCAAAGCACTGTTTAAAATTAAAGGGAATAAGTCACTGGCATGCAGTGAATTTTATCCTCTCAATTCTTGAGGATGAATATCAGTGTTACTTTCGATTTACTATGGATTTAGCAATTTTATGCAAATATTGTCTAGTTACTTTGATAAATATACAAAACTAACAATCCATAGCCTGATCAGTCTAATCAATTCAGGCACTATTTTTTATGCTTTACAACATTTGATGTTTATTTTCATATATCAAACAGTATCTTCAAGCATGTCAGTGATCTTCAATATTTTTTTTTCACACAGAAAAAGGAGTTCCCAGCTCTCCCTTACTGTGGGGAGGGATGATAGTGCCAGTCCAGAGCACGGGAGTTCTTTGAACCTACATAAGGTAGGTATGGCGGCTTCATGGATTTAGTAGCACTCAAAACAAACTGTTGCCATTTCAGTTTTCATTTTAAAATCTTGTAGCTTGCTAAAATCCCTCTAACACCATGCACAGAACTAAATATCAAGAATTACAGTGAAATGAACTTTGTTCACGTAAACTGACTGAGGTGGGGAATCACATGTCAGTCAGCTGGCTCTGTGACACACGGAATAGCTGATTATCAAAGTGTTTGTCAGATGCTTGTCACTAAAAATTCTGACTTTCTGAGAGGGTATAGAAGAATGCAAGGGGGAAGGTAAAACAGACAAATAATGAAGAGCTTTAGTAAAAGCAGAACTACATCTACATTGCAGCCACACCTGCTTAGATGCATTCTTTCAAATGACAGTATCTTTTCTTTATTAAAATAAACCATTGATATGCCAGTGTCTCAATCTCTATATTTTTGGTAAGAATAGCATTACAGGTTTAATGACACTTTTTGCCCCTCTATGCCAGAAGAACATGCAAAGCAACATAAAGTAGGCAAAATCTTGCTGCCTCTCAGATTCTTACCAGCATATTGTTTCAGCAGAGCAAGCACTTTGATAGATTCCCAAGCAGACATTGGCCTAACTGGCACCTGCAAACTAAAGTATTCAACATACTGTGCTGCATAGTCACTAGAATAACAAAACAGACAGTCTTTTGCAGCTCTTAAAAAGGTCCCCAAAGGCCCTACACATCTAACCTTACATATCAATAAATAGGATGAGATTGAAGTGGCTTGTCCTCTTCTCAAACACTCATGACTGCATAGGTTTTCCCGCCATATTTGACTTGGCAGTTTTTGAGGCTGATTACTGTCAGCCTTGGGGATCCTCAGAAGCCTGTATACTAAGGCACAAATGAGGGACTGTGACAATTCGCCTACTGAAGATGTAAATGTAAGTAAATGTTATTGATATTTATGCACTTTGTTAATTTTTACTCAAGGCAGTAACATATGCATGTTCTGAATGAAAGCCTCTAAGTAAGAAATCTCAGTTACATTCACATGACTGTAAATCATTGGCTTTGCCTGTCCTAAGTAATTAGTACTATTCAGCCAAATTTATATATAACATTCCCCTAAATTCCTGTTAATTTAATTTGTGATTTTTTTCCTCTGTTATTTTGATTCTCTTCAAACTAAGTACTTTTTGTTTACACTCAGTGGAAATTGGGGGAATATTTGAATCCCTCAACTCAAAAAAATAAGTTCTTAAAATAATTTAAACTAGAGAACTATTCTGTAGTTACACTTAAGTTCCATTTTCTAATTCTATTACATTTTATTCCTTGTTTTTAGGAAAATGTAGAAAGCGATGAAGTTAATACTGAAATAACAGGTATGAAAAGATGTTTTTTGTTCTCTGTATTGTTGATCTGTGAGTTCTGCCAAGATTACTATAGAAACTGAGTTTGTCAGTGGGTCTGGAAAACTGTGTTTAGAATAATTGGGATACCACTGGTATGTGGATGACATCTCATCATCATCTGCTCCTTCCTGATTTGCAGTTATTTCCCAAAAGCCAGGGCAGGATACAGGATATGCAAGGCCTTAATTGCTGTTTTTTCTAGGTAGACATGACGACACCTTTCAGAATTCGTGAATGTCAACTACACAGACTTTTCTTCCACATAAATATATTAGCAATGAATTATTGAAATAGTATAGCAAGAGCCAGCTTGAGTCAAGCATGAGTGAATAGCCTCACAGACAAAATCCTCAAAAGTAGGTGAAATTTTAGAAGGAAAAATCTTCCTTATAATATATGTCCTTAAAAATCATAATCAAGAGAGAGCCAAGTGCTTAAGAGTTAAAGCTGTGCAAATGGAGTTGGTGAATTTGCAAAAAGCAAATCCTCTAGATTCTTCTGAATCCTTTAGACATCCTCTGCTGGAAACCAGATTTACCAATAACAAGAAATTTGATCATCTGCAGTATGAATTTAAGATGAATTCTTTTGGCAAAGAAAGCATGCCCTGAAAGCAGAATATTCTTAAGCCTTATACCTGCCCAATGAAATGGACACTCACGTTAGGTCTTGCATCCACTGAATGAATGTCCTTGATGGGACCTGCCAGCATCTCCAGCTCTGGAGAATTCACAGCAAAAGCTCAAAAAAGCTTCTCTGTGACCATCACCTTGCATTTAGCAAAAGTTTTGAACAGAAGAAATAAGTATAGAAATCTATGCTTCCAGAACTGATTAGTGTCATTTAGTTACTAAACTTCATTGCTGAATTCACAGCTATGTCTAGAAGCCTCATGCAGAGGCTGCACATCTGCCTGTCAACTGTCCTGATGACCACTGTCTTGCACTCCACCTCCACTGTCACCTGTGCTTGTAGTTTTTGTAAAATCTATAGCTCTGCTCTTCAGAGGTTCCCTGCATCACAGAGCAATAATTTTGGTTGGTTTAGATAAGATCATGAAGATTGATCTGATTTCTTTTCACTGCAGTGTTTTCAGAGTAATGCCATCTACAAGGACAGAGTTTATTTTCAAATTTACCTTTTTTTTCTTAGTATTATATAATTTCTGTGCATTCAAAAGAATTTTTTTGAGAAAATTTATTATCATTTTGTATTCCAAAGCAGAACACGGAGCTCCATCTGAGGATGATCCATTCTCAAATATGAATATAGAATTATCCAAGTCTAGAGCAGGACACTCACCAGTACTGGCTTCTGCTCATGAAAGTGGCTGTATCTGCCTGTGGAATATTCAGGTAACTGAATGTCTTTGGGACAGGACTGGACCATGGAGAAGATAATTCCGCTAATCTTTGGAAAACTGCTTTTTAACTAGCAATTGCAGCAGCAGACATTTATTGCATTTTTTGCTTATCAGTTTCTTTCATGAACACAAATTAGTTCTGTTTTAATAATTCTAGCAGGGAGTAATGGCAAGTGGAAAATGAAGAAACATGATATAAAATAATTCAAAAAACTACTGTAAAGTGGAAGTGTAGAATTTGATTTTTCACCCACAACAGTTACCTTGGATGATAGGCAAGGCAGAATGTCCTACCATCAGAGGAGGATAAATGTGTCTGGATCATTACACAAGCCAGCTAGCACTAGTAGGATTACAAATCAGGAGAAAATACTATCCTAAACCATTATGAGCTTCAAAAGTCAGTCCTGCAAGAGAATGCCAGAGGCTTAGTTGTCCCATCACCTCAGATTTATAGGACTTTATTCCAGGGAACTTGTTACTCAAAACAAGAGATGTAAAGTAAATACAGCAAGAAGGGGAAGTACAATGATATGATTGGTAATAGCAGTCATTGTGGCAGAGAGTGATCATAAAAGGTCAGCCATGTAAGGCTTTAACAAGAATCCCGGCAAAGACAGTAAAAGGAAGTATTTTTCAGAAAGAAAAAGTTACCTTGCAGATGTTTTGTGCAAAAGTTGAATATTATGGTAAATGTATCCAAGGATAGTAGGTGTGGGCTTTGTTAGGTTTTGTTTTCTTCATCGTTGATATATTAGTCTGCTTAGATTCCTGTAGGAATCTCCAAGTTCAGATGATAGTTACGTCATAGCTGGCATGATTGTCATCACCATTACAGAGATGACAAAAGTCAATAACCTCCTTACCAGCAAGACATTCTCCCTCATATCCTCCCAAACCTGAAGAGGCAATAAGGGAGAAAGTCAACTGGTGCTTACTTGAAAAATTGAACAAGTTGGTGAAGGAGACATCATGGGCCTATTTGCAGCAAGAAACAACTCTTCAATAGCAAATGGGGTGCATACTGATGATATTCTACGGCAAATGAGAGGTAAGTGGTGAAGTAGGGGTAGGTACAACTAGACTGAATTGCCTGAAGAATGAAATAGCTTGTTCTTTTGATGTAGTAGAGACAGCAATCCAGAAGAATACACCACAGCTGTCCTGGTCACTCAGTAGATTTAGGAATTTACCTTTTTAGCATCTTTCTGAATAGATGTGAGTTCAGTAATGCTGATAAAATCAATGGCACTCAACTTCTGATGCATTAATATTTTTAATGTAGGCATTATAAAATATATATGTGGTGTTTATATATTTGTTTGTTTGTGTGTTTTAGGGAAACATAATGAAAGAACTTTTGCCATTTTCAGAATATTCCTCAGGTCCTCTGACAGTACTATGTACAGACATCTCCACTAAAATTCTTTTGGCAGGCAGTAAAAGTGAGTAAACTTGCTTGTCATTCTGTTCAGGACAGTCACTAGGACCACAAAATATCACGATGTAAATGTGCCAGAAATGTGGAAACAAAGGTCCAAATGCTGCCAGATTTTATCCATCAAAGATATAATTAAATAATTGAAAAAGGTCTTTTGTTGTATGAAAGGATAGTAGATTAAAGCTTAGCATTGTAGCATTATCAGTAGCAGTGTTTTTATAGAAGACATTACAATTTTCTTCACTCATGCCCTGCATATACTTTCCATCTAAATTATGGTATCAATACCAAGGGTAAAGATTACTGCTATGAACAAGCAAAAATTTCACATCCATGATAATAACACAAAATAAAAAGCTGCAGCCGGGGCTGTACCAAGAACCATGATTCTGACACTCATAAGGAGTGCACAGTAATGGTTCTAATAGTACACTGCTATTCAAGAAAAGCACTTGTGTCTGTTCTAGCAGCTCATTGCTGTACTTCTAATTTCACACCAAATCTGGCTTTCATTTGGCAAAGTGTTCAAGAGTTTATCTGCTGTCTGATTCTTCTCCAAACCTTTAGACTTGACTTTGACACTGAAAATGAAGAGGACTTTCCACCCCATTCTGATTCAAATCTGTAAATGAATTCAGGAAGGCAGCATGCACTGAACAGGATTTTAATTAGTTGTGAAAAAGTATCCACCCTTTTACCTATTCATTTGATACTCTCCTTTTGCCTTTTTGTGTTTGTGTCACTGTGTATTTGCTTTTCATGCTTTTTGCACCCTTCTCTTTCTACCTTCAGTGCTGCTACCAATTTCCTGTTCCAGTTACAGATTTTTCCTTGTTAGGAAAAGGTCAACTTCTCTGCCAGCCTCCTCCCCTGCCTGCAGATGTACAGTCCTAGAAATCAGATATGACTGGTATGAAAATTGTAGTTACACAAAAGATTCCTCTGTCTAGTAGCAAAAATGAGAAATAAGAGGTAACTTCATCAGAAAAGAGGGAGCCTAGGCAGGAAACTTAGCAGTTGTGGGTCATAGGGAAAGTGATTCTTTGTTTCACATGAGTGCACTAAAATGTTGTAAAACACTAAACTTTCATCATGTGTACCATTAACCAAACTTTGTCCATTTTACCAGGATTGAAAACCAGTTTAATCTGGAAGTTCTCGTACCTCCTCTGTGCAATAGACAACTGTATTGGCAAGATGACTCTTATTCTTCACTCATGTAATTTAAAGAAAAATCTTTATGTTCTTTCCATTTCAAACCTATTCACTTAATGGTACATTGCTTACGAGTATATACATTTCTTTACATATTGATTAATTAATAGCCCATTATTTCTACTTTGTGCTTGATAATGAGATGGTGACCTTCACTGTAAAATAACTGACCCGTATTCTCTGCTTCACTCTGCCCAGTGTTTACCAAGAACAAATGGCAGCAACAAGTGAACATATAGCACTAATGAAATTTATTGATGTTTTGCTTTCTCCTTTCTTAAACAGAGGGACATATTATTTGCTGGAACATCGACTCCTTCTTAGAAGATCCACAAAATAACAAAAATGTAAGGAAAAATCTGTCAGATTTTCTTAACTTGAATATTATACCAAGATAAGACGAGAAAAATTGATTGAGAGTTCTACAGGAACTAAAAATATTTCCTCTATATTAAAATCATGTCTTATGCTTGAAGTAATAACTTGATGCTGTGAAAAACAAGAAAACTGTAAATAAAATGGTGTTAGCATTATTCAATTGCGTTCAAAGAAGATACACTAAGAATGAATTTATCCATGTCCCCTGAGTTGTGTTTCTACCATATGCCATTAGCAGGCTGTTTCACAGAGGGATTACTTCTTCACCTCTTCTAATTTTCAGAAAGACATGATGATAAGTCCACTAAGCTAGCAACTGTGGTGGATACAGAACTGCCTCAAAGGTGGTTATGTTGCTTTTTTCCCTCAGCAAATAAAGGAGAAGCTCTGCTGGAGGGCACACACTACTGAAGTGGTTGACTTCTTTCATGAAGAGGAGAAAAATGTGGTAGTGACAGCATCCACTGATGGTTCAGTCAGGTACAAAAATGACTAGTACCTCTTACTGTTATGGCAATTCAGATGAACTGTCTTCAGAGTTCTTTTTGCTGGACTTGTATATGGGCTACAACTTAAATAAAATGAAACACTGGGTGCATTTTCTGTTCTGCACCTGAAAGAGCTGTTTTTAATATAACACTTCCAGTTGTCTCAGGAAGTCAGACCTTTCTGCAGGCTGTCAATTTTTTTCAGCCTTTGTTTGACCTTGAATGCATAGGTAACAGCTCCGTCATTTTAGAAATTACCTCCTGTTCTAATCCTATTTTAGCTTTCAATATTTCTTAAATTGACATTGCAATCCTAAGCATTGCATCTAATCAATGTGTATGTGTATGCAATTAAATCATTGAAGTTTAAAGATGTTTTATAGACAACTATTATTTCTCCTTGGCTAACAAAGGGTTTCTGTTGCATTTTGGGGAGCATAAATGAAGCAATTTTGTGTGGATCCTGCGCTAGTGGCAGCACCTTACTGCAGGATCAGTTCAGGATATTGGTACTTTTACTCCTCAGTTTCATAAATATAAAGATGAACTGTTTGTTTGTCTGCTGTTTTTTACAAGAACCTTCTGAATTTTTTTTGACTCTCAAATTACTTAAAAATACAGTGACCTTCAATTTCTTTGATGTCTTTTTATGACTACCATACTGAACACTAGAACAGTCCTGCAGAACTTGATAATGTAGACAGGTCTTTTCTCACTTCTGTTCCACTTCTAAAAGTATCCATTTTTCCTTTCTGTCCTTTGGCACTGCTCCTACTATGTCTGCAGGATTTGGCATGCCGAAAATGGATATTATTTTGGTTATTTTGGACAATCCAGAAAGTTTGAATTATCAGACACCAGTCGGTTGGTTTTGCCTCCTGATGTCAATAACTTTCCTGCTATAATTAGAGAGGAAAGCAAGCCTGTGGAAAAGAAGGTTGAATATCCTCTCATGCTGGACAGAGACAAGTAAGATCTCATACATTTACATGCATGTATGATTGGGGGAACTGTTTTGAAAATATACTTTAAAAGCATCTTTTATCTGAAGGTCACAAAAATATTAGTATTATGAGTTACTAGAAAAATGCTTTTTAAAGATGTTTTTCACCCAACATGGATAAATCTTTTAATTGCAATGACTAGGTGACAGTAAGGATTAAGTGATGTTCAAGACTAGAATTCAGTAATAGTGATGACTAGATAATTATCTCAGCTTTTAGCTTAATTATAGACTGTATATTATGTACACTGTTCAGGTTAGCAACTTGTTACCTTTCATTTCTCAGAAGATGCTATACTTCTGGGATCCCCAAAAATTCATTGAAAAATCTTAATGTCAATAGTCTCAAGCAAAAAGCAAATCCTTTTAGAAGAATAAACCAAATTTAATCTTTCATTTTAAAAAATGGTCATCTTAAATTTGCTGGGATATTTTTGGATGCATTAGTGTACATGGATAATGGATTCACAGATGATGACATTGTGAAACTGGCATAAATGTTGTGTGTTCAATAGCAGTGTTGGGCTTTTCTTCTAGACGGAATTCTCTAGGACTATGGGTTAGTTACAAGTCAAGTCAGAGAGCCTTGTTCCTCTAGTTTAAGTCTTATTTCTAGTCTTGGAACTCCCTGGTTCATTAATTAGTGGGTTGACCAAGTAAACATAAATGCTGAAGAAGACATCTTCAGCAGTAACACACAGAAGTGTCTTTAGTAACAAAGTAGTCCAAATCTGGGAAAAACTTACTTGAGGGCTTAAAAAGTGATGCATTTTTTAGTGGTAGGATTTCATATACCATGTGCATTCTTAGGCTGCCTTTTAACCAAACCACTGGTTTTTTCCAATGGAAAATCTCTATGGTGCTTTACCATTAAACCCTGTTTAATTCAGTATCCTGCTAACACTTATTACTCCATGGAGTTTTACTAATATGAGTAGTCTCACTGCAGTCAGAATAGTAGCTCATCAATAGAGAAAAGTGTTTGGCTGTGTTGGAAGGACTAATCCCTGTAGCCCTCTGGAGTAGTAAGCAGGTAGTTTGAAATCTCCAGAATCAGAGACTATCATTAAGTCAGCTAACCTTAAACTTGCCATAAATTACATGTCTGAGTCAAACCTTGACTACTTCAAATATTTCTGTAAAGGAGAATGGTTATCATACATTTAAATATGTTAGTTATGCGCAAAAAAGAGCAAGCAAATGAAGAAACCTTAACTGTGTAGAGAACTGGAAAAAAAAAAGCAGCCATATGCTGCTGTACCCTCCAGCAGATCAAAACAACCAACTTGGTGTCATCTGCAAACTAACTGAGGGTGCACTCAATCCAGATCATTGATAAAGATATTAAACAGAACTGGCCCCAATACTAAGGCGTGGAGAACACCATTTGTGACCCGCTGCCAGCTGGATTTAACTCCATTCATCACCACTCTCTGGGCCTGGCCATCCAGCCAGTTTTTACCTAGCAAATAGTGCACCCACCCAAGCTATGAGCAGCCAGTTTTTCCAGCAGAAAGCTGTGGGAAAATATTTCCCAAATGGAATACACAAAAAGGCACAAAGCCAGCTGAGTATATAGATGCTTTACAGTTTAAACAAGCATCTCAGGTGATCTACTGAATAATGCCAGCAGGTAGATAGACCCATACAAAAGAGTAGTCTCAGTTTCTCTCTGTAGTTCATAATTCCTTAGCTTATGTGACCTGACTTAATTTTTCTGATCATAAATGAAACTGTGTTTATCTGCACTAACAGACACTCATGACTAAATCTGGAAACCAGACATAAGAGCAAGAGAAGCCTTCTTTGTTATGAAAGTTGCATTAGGAGTCATAGTCAGAACTTATGGAAATGCTGAAAAGCCATTTTAAGACAGTGAGTTAGCACGCAGCTGTTATAAATAGTGTTTTTATTAACATTTTGTGCCTTCTACAGATGACAGCCAGTACTTAGATTGACAAAGTGTTAGAGAAGCACTTTGTAACACCCATGAACATCCTAATATAAATTGTATTTTGAAGATATATGGTATAATTTATATTTCAAAATAATTTCATTTTGGAGCTAGATAAGAATGTTACATTCAAAATTGTCATTTTGATAGGAACATCAGATTTTTCTTGTCTTGTGTGTACAGGTGGAAGTCACTGACCAGATTACCTTTAGCTTTAGGAAAGCCTCAATATATGAATGTAATTCAGGACTTCAAGTTTTTTCAAGCTCTGGCTCCTGAAAAGGTAGATAACATATATGAATGATTTGTTTCTGTTCTGTGCAACATATAGGAAATACAATTGTATTTTGCATTTAGAAATTTTCTATAAATAACCCTACATACCCCTCTCGTTCGATGGGCAAGCTAGAACAAAAATGCATAAACAGAAGGATCTAAAAACACCTCTCTGGTTTTCATTCTCACTTTTCATATCTTCAAATTCCAGTTTAGAAGGCAGCACACACTGATTCACCTGTTTAACAGAATTAAAAACAACCAACCAACCACAGCAACAACAAAAAAACAACAACAAAAACCCCAAAACCCAAAACCAACCGAACTAACAAAAAAAAACAAAAAACCCCAAAAAAACAAATTAGAATTTTCCAATACTTCAAAAGAACACCTAAATATCTTAAGTTTACCTGAAGGAAGTATGAAAATACAACAACAGCAGACAGTGAATTCCTGGTTACACACGATAGTTATTTCATGGTTCGCACTAGAAGAGTTCTGAGTTAGATTTCATTATGAATACTTTCTACAACTATAACTAAATATCAGTGGAGCTCCTCCATCTTTACCTGGCTTAACCCTTAAAAGTCATGGGAATAGGTAAAACTTTCTCTCTTGCAGTTGTAGTAGAAATGGAAAAATACACAAATCCTATGGTCCCTGGCCAAAGAAAGCTTCCATTCACACCCTTCTGACCATTCTTCTCTAAAAGTTAATGGTCAACAGCTAGTGAGGGGTATGAACTCTTTATATCCTCTACTAAACTTTGTGCTGCAGTGAGTTTCCCTACATATCACAATCTCATATCCTAATGTAGCAAGCTGAGGTCTAAACAGTAGTCAGTGAAAAAAAACACGCAGTGCAGAAAGAAGGCAGGTGCCATTGGTCCCCTGCTGTTCAGCAGCTCTAGATGCAGTGCTGTGTAATAAGAGAACAGTTTTAGTGGGTAAGAAATATGTCCATGCTGGTATAAAACATTACATTTACTGTAGCAAAGTCAGTGGTTTAGTACACTGTCAGACAGGTCAATAGAGGCTGGCTTGGCTTTGGGTTTTACCAAGTCACTTGAAACATAGATTGTCTGGAGGTCTCATAGCAGAAGATACTGTTACACATTAGCACTGGAGTTCCCTTCTGACTGAGCTTTTGATGAGAGCAAGGTTTAATTTCCTACCATTTGCCTTAGACCAGAACAAAACAATGGGCTTTTGTTTGCACTTCAGACTAGAGGTATGCTATTCAGTGGCTGTGCAAATAGCTAAAGTGTATGATTAGCTTACTCTAATTCAGTTGTCATGTTTTTCTGAAATGGATAATGCCTAGTAATCAATGCACATCAGTAATGCTTAAAATTGACAGACAAGCTCTGGAAGATATTCCTTTAGGGATGTTTTACATTATTGAAGATGTGGTATCTCTCAAAGTGTTACAGCTGCAGCACACTCAGTGATGTATTAGTAAGACCATGGAAAAAGTCTAAGTAGAAAATCTCTCTGTAACAGACCATTTTGGAATAAACTCATGTTTTCAAATTTGAAGGAAACAAGAGTTCTTTGCAGTATTTCAAGTTGTAGGTGCTTTCTTTGTTTCCTTTTTGGAGGCCGAGAAATTGTCTTCTTGTGAAATCACAGTTATATCACATAAAGACAGTTTCATTTCCTGCCCTGTCCATAGATATAATCCCTAGGTAAGTCTCAGGATTCATGTGAGTGTGGATGAGCTGTCAAGGTACCCAAGGTATGTTCACAGATTCAAAGCTGTCAGCAGTTAGTGGAAATGTTGTGTTTATTTACATCTTTCCCAGTTGGCTGCTGAAGTGTTGGTAATTTACAAAGCCCAACAGACGAATAGCCAGACTGACAGCCTGTGGTGAAACTATAATCTTGGGGCAAGTATTTACCCCTTGGCTAGACTTCCACTGTCCTCTGCTAACATGCATCCACCAAGCCAGACAATTACCCTGAAAATTATTCCTTTATTGAGCCTATCCAAAGTGTTAATAGGTGAGAGAACTAAGTAAGTGTTTAAAACTAGATTTAACTTAGGTGACAAAAAGCATTTTGCTGTTAATTATCTTGATTTTGTGCCCCTTGTGAAGCTGGAATTTTGCGGGTTATGCATTTTCTATAGCAGAAGAATGATTCTGATTCCCTCCTATGAAAAAAAGTCAGTCTGTACATGGTACAAAGAAAACCTGTACATAAATCATACTGTCTCTACATAGTAATGCTATATGTTTCTTCAGATAACATGAATGTTAACATGCAAAGCAATAACAGTAGTAGTCTTCATTACCTTTTGACTTCAGCTAGTAATGCTCTGACTCTGGCTTCCTTTCGTCAGATGGAACCTTTGGAAACTTTTGAGGCTGGAAGCAAAGAGTCTGGTGCAGTATATGGGTTTCTTCCTATATATGAGGTAAGCACAAGAGTGTTTTCTCCTTTCTGCAGTGGCATTCATAGAGCAGAAGCCACAGGCACTAGTATATTACTACAGTGATGTACTATGACAGTCTATTGTTAACTGACTGCTTCTCAATTTAATTTTCTAACATGACTTGCATTACTACCTAACCAACTCTATCTGGTGGAAGCTTGAGAATCCAGTTGAAGTGAGCATGCCAAAAAGTGAGTATTCCAGACATTTATTTCTCCTGTTCAACCTCACATCATTAATTTTTTGCTCAGACTTAAATCTTTCAGCCAGGCCAAAAACTATTGATTCTCATCTGCGCAGAGCTGTGGGTATTGTAAGGTAGTACTATTTTATGGGTACTATTGATTTGATGTATTGCAAGCTGTCTAGTTGTTCCTTCTATGGAGAAAGATCAGAATATTTCATAGCCTTGTCTATCCCACCCACCTATCATAGGATGAAAAGAATCATCCCTAGCAAAGGTGCTGATCTCCTTCTATGGAGGGAACCTAGAGAACTAGCTTGGATAAGACTCCTTACTCCTACATACATGGCTAGTTAGGTGGGATGAATAGGGTAGTCTGACCTAATGCTTGTACATGCAGCATTGCAGAGTGTTTCAGAAAAAACTCAGGAGCACAATGTTCAAATAGTTGGCACATTTGCTATTCTTCTGACCATTAATGTGCTTTGGAAATCTGTGTTTTGTTTTCTTGAGAAAAAGAAAATAAAATACAGCGGGTCTTGTGCCTTGGTAAATTAGGAGCAACTGCTCTGAAGCCAGTGGCACTGCAGTGGATTTAGAATTAAATTAAATTAAATTAAATCAGACTTTTTCTGTGAGCTGCATGTACAAGAATATTTTTTGTCTGTTATCAATCTATTTACTTCACTATATTAATTAGTTCTTGAAATTTTTTAAAGGTCTTCAGAAGATCAAAGCTATGAAGTCCACTGGATGGACAATGGAAGAAGATTCCAATGAAGATGCAGGTCAAGACAAATAAACATAGAATCCTTCATGAAAGTGGACTAGCAGATTCCTTTTATAATTTTTAAAAGACTTTTTTAATATTATAATTAAATCTAATAGAACATATAGAAATCAAATCTTTACTTCTATTCCAGTCCTTCATATATATTCTAATATATTCTAATAAAGACAGTGTATGATTATAACTAGATACTCACAGAAAAGCCCATTTGACTCCACTTCTTGAAGGTTAAGAAGGAAAAGCACCTTACTACGATTAACTGCTTCAAGATTCAGAGCCATAAATCTGCAAAAATCCTTCTTGTGCTAGCCATACAGCCTTCTCTGGAGAACAAGAAATATTATTGCAGAGGTACTTCTCTAACCTTTCTCTCCTATTTCAGGAGCTTTGGTGTCCTTGGATACACAAAGAACTGATGGAATATTCAATAGGTAGCACACATATGCCACAGTATCCTAGTCAAATGTCTTCCAGAAACGCTTAGATTTTCTTGTTAATCATGTGAAAATAAGACAGGAGGAAGATTGAGAACTAAGTACAGATAATGAGAAACAGCTCTGTTTAAAGATACCCGGATTTAGGTCCCAGCCTCATAAAGCATACCATCTTTAACTCTGCATGATTTGCAGTTGAACTAACTTTATATTAATTAAACATAATTACAAAAAAAAAAAACCAGAAAAAAGAAAAACCAAACAAAGCTCCTTGGGTCAAGCACAGAGGGTAACAGTGAATGAGGTGACATCAAACTGGTGACCTGTTACCAGTGGGGTTCCACAGGATTTCATCTTAAGCCCTGTGCTCTTCAACATGTTCATAAATTACTTGGATGTAGAAACGGAAGCAAGACACCAAGCACGTTTGCAGATGATACAAAACTGGGAGGAGCTGTTGATTCCCTTGAAGGCAGGGAAGTCCTCCAGAGAGACCTCGACAAATTAGAGGACTGGGCAATCACCAACCATAGGAAGTTCAACAAGGGGAAGTGCCTGGGATTCAGTACCTGGGATGGGGCAACCCTGGATGTACAAACAGACTGGGGAATGAGATGCTGGAACGCAGTGCCACGGAAACGGACCAGGGGGTCCTGGTTGATGACAAGTTGAATATGAGTCAGCAGTGCCCTGGCAGCCAGGACGGCCAACCCTGTCCGGGGGTCATCAGGCAAAGCATCACCAGTCGGATATGGGAGGGAATTGTCCCACTCTGCTCTGCAATGGAGCAGCCTCACCTTGGATATTGTGTGCAGTTTGGGGTGCCATAGTATTAGAAAGATATTATGTTATTAGAGATTGTCCAAAGGAGGACAACGAAGATGGGGAAGGAACTTGCGGGGAAGCTGTATGAGGAGTGGCTGAGGGCACTTGGTCTGTTCAGCCTGGAGAAGAGGAGACTGAGGGGAGACCTCATTGCAGTTACAACTTCTTCATGAGGGGAAGAGGAGGGGCAGGCACTGATCTCTTCTCTGTGGGGACCAGTGACAGGACCCAAGGGAATGGCCTCAAGTTGTGTCAGGGGAGGTTTAGCCTGGATATTAGAAAAAGGTTCTTCCCCCAGAGGGTGGTTGGGCACTGGTAGAGGCTCCCCAGGGCAGTGGTCACAGGTCCAAGCCTGACAGAATTCAAGAAGTGTTTGGACAATGCCCTCAGGTCCATGGTGTGACTCTTGAGGATGGTCCTGTGCAGGGCTGAGGGTTGGACTTGATGATCCTTGTGGGTCCCTTCCAACTCAGCATATTCTGTGATTCTGTGATTCCTTGATTCTGTGTTTTGTTAATGCCATATTGACAAGTCTTCAGAATTATTCTTGTAAAGCCTTTTAGTGCTAATATTTCGTTTTTTCAGAGGATGCCTTGACCAGAATTGTTAGCAGCACGAAATGACCATACTACCCAAAAAGTTCACTTTCAGCAGCTCAGATTCCTTTGGGCTTATGCTGTTTTAAAATACAGTAACTTGGTATGGTAAGGAAAATCTATTTATATGAGATGTTTTTAAAATTAGTTCTTCTGATCTACTTACTGTCTGTCAGTTCAGGTTTATGGGCAAAATCCTGATCCCGTGTTGAACCAATTTAAATCTTAGCTATGTAGATTTAAAATAATAAAAACCCCTATAAATCAACTCAATTGACCCCAGTTATTTTCAGAATTTTTTTATTATATAATACATACCAAGCCTAGGGCATGGTAGATATGTTAAAGGAAGGTTTGTGTATTCAGGGTGTAATAAGGGTGAACATTTAATAGCATTAGTTTCTCATTATTGTGATTCAATATGAACTGCTTATACTGACCTGTTGTAATAAATTCAATTTTTTTTAAAGTTTCTCAACATTTTATGATGATCAGAAAACATACTCCTTTTCAGCAGTTGCCATTGGATGTTTACTTAAGGAGATGCTAGTAACAAGTCATTCTGGGTTTTGCATTCATTAAATGTGCTAAAACCTGCTCAGTATCTTCCCTATTTTTATGATTGGACCCTGAACCCTTAATCTAAAACCATGCCTTTGGATAGCACGAAAAGAGAACCAGCAAATGTTGGAAACTGATATCCTCAACAACATTTAAGAAAGCTATTGCTTTCTTAGTAGGTTGGTCCCTTCTTCCATGGCACAGTAATGTCAGAAAGTTCTGCTCTTCTTACACTTTAGTCTCTATTTTCATCTAAACAGGGAGCTCAAATCTTTAACTAGCACAGGTAATAATAGTATCATAGTGCAGCATCTTTCATCCTGGGCTGCCCGATGAGCTGGCATTCTGCTTGGGAAAGCACATGGCCAAAGGGGAAGGGATCTTGGGTTTATGTAAAAATCCTTCCCATTGAAATCAGTGGATAGCTCATTCAACATCTAAGAACTTATCATGGCCCTGAAACAGAGATCTTAACCTGGACCAGTGTAGTATATATTGTACAAAAGAAAATGCTTTTGCTTGAGATCTCAGATAAGACATCTACTTCCTTAGGGAAGATGTTGCAGGATCTTCAATTATCAGGAATAAATAAAATTGGTTTTAAGCTGACAGAAAGATGTGTGGATTTTAATGCCGAAGGAGATTGGCTGTATGATCCAGTCTAACCTTTGAGTAGCACAAGGCAGAGAAACCATCAAGAATACCTTTTGTGGCCAAATGCCTGTTTGTGTTACTACTTTGGTTTTCAGTTGAAGGGAGCCTCCTAAGGGTCTTAATGTACAGTATATTTGCTACCAGTTATTCTCCATGTCAAAACTGCCAGTTTCCTCTTGCTTCAATTTGCCCAGTTTGAACTTTTGTATATTGAGTATCATACTGACTGTTTTCCTGACAGATTAAGCCTTGTCAGCCATCTTTTTTTTTTGTGTCTGCCTCAGAACTCCATTATATACTCATAATTTTACAAAGAATCATATACTCAAAAAAAGAGTTAATATGTCCCGCTGTTTCTGCCTGTTAGCTCCTTACTTATGCTTTCAAAGAGCATGTTCATCCTCTAAGCCAGAAGAGTGCCTGCTGAGCTCATATTCAATTAATTATCCATCATGATTCTGCAAATCCTTCCTGGCATTTCAGCATTCCAGGACAGTGTCACGACATGAATACATACACAGAATACGTCCTCTACCGTCCTATTGCTAAAGATACAAATCCTTGCCTAGTGCGTCATCTTAGTGAGTAATTAAGATAATCCATATAAATAGTGACATTGTTACCTACTATTTTGGGGAAAATAGCAGGTTTTCTATATCACTGGCATTGAATGGTGTTTGATCTGCTGGACTTCTTGAAAAGACATTCTTCTCATGAGCTGAATATACAATGATCTGCAATGTTTTACCTGTGTTCACCTTGTTATACGGCTATGATTGATTTAGAGGTAACTGCATTTTTTCTTTAGCAAAATATCTTGTGGGAGTATATTTAAAATTATTATGACCAGCTCTACTAGATCTGGCTCGGATTAATGTAATTTTCTTTATAGCAGCCTGCATGGTGCCGTGTCCTAGATTTGTGACTAAAACAGTGTTGATAACACACCACTGTTTTGGCTATTGCTGAGCAATGCCTGCACAACAACCAGATGCTTTTTTCCCACACCCAGAGAGTAGGCTTGAAGTGCACAAGAAGCTGGGAAAGGACACAGCTGGGACAGCTGACCTGGACTGACCAGAACTATGCCATACCTGCTCAGCAATAAGAGCTCACAGAATGGAGGAGGAAAACAAGATGTTCATGGTTATAGTGTTAGTTTTTCCAAGTAACCATTCATTATATGTGCTGAGGCCCTACTTTCCAGGAAGTGGTTAAATATCTGCATGCTGATGGGAAGTAGTAGTTGAATTCCTTACTTTGTTTTGCTTCCATGAGCAGCCTTGCTTCACCTATTAAACTGTCTTTCGTTATGGCCCATGAATTTTCTCATTTTTGCCTTTCCAAATCTCTCCCCCATCCCACTGCGAGAAGAAAGGAAGCATGCAAGCAACTCAGAGGGCGCTTGGTGTCTGCCAGGGTCAGCCCACCACACTAACTAACCTTGTAATTAAAACTAGAATCAGCCTTGTCTGACAAACCAAGTGGCACCAGATAAAGTGTAACCTTCCACTTCCTATTTGTGTTCCTTTCATCTGCCTCATGATTTAGTAGCATATGAAAGGTAAAATTCCTGCAATTCTGAGTCCTATTTCCCTTTGAAACACAGCAACATCATCTCTCTTACTGATACCTGAAAACTGCCCAGTCTTCAAAGATTATTAAAAATTAACAGTTCAGGGGCAGAGAGCCCCATTTCCTTTGATGCTTGTGTGTGTTATGTTTTATCATTGTGTAATAGTTTCTCTTTGGTACTGTCCCTGTAATAGTTAGAGCTAAAATATTTTACTGTGGTTACAAGATGCAGGTATCCCACCTCACTTCAGTTTAACTGACTATTTACTTATTCTTTTCTTTTTACCAATCTTTTAGCATTACTAGGATTTCATAGATTCTTAATTTTCAAATGTTGCTCTTTTCAGTCTTGCTTTCTACTCCCTTTGGTTTTCCTTGTCAATTGCCTGTCTTTTCCGAGAGGTGATTTGTACTCATGGCTATTCATGCCTCTGTATTCTCCTCTGTGCAGAAGAACCCATCCATAATGTAGTACTATTCCCAGTAACAATCAAGTGTTTAATCCTATGCTGAATGAAATCAACAGATCAGCTCTCAGGAGGGAATCATGCTGTAAGGAAAACTGTCAAAAATGCATGATGTGGATGTGCTATCTTTATCAACCTTCCATTCAGTCACTACCTTACTGTTATGCTGTTTAAAGTGTGACAAATTTACAGTGCTGTAAGTGCTCTCAGGTTTTTTTTCTTAATTCATTAAATTAACAAAACCTGAAGTAGTTCAGACCACATGTCATTGCTCAGCATTAAGGTTTACTTGAGTTCCAACTTCTAAGGCTTTATAAATACCAAATGGAAACCTGTACTAGCCCCAGACATTTTACACAATGATGTTGTCCAGCTGTCTTTTCTAAATGTCAAAAGAAAAGCACAGGCATTTAATTTCTTTGAACAGATAATTCACTAAGGCATTGCACAGAATTCATTAGAAGATTAGTTGTTTATTGTGTGCTAGAGAATAGAAGACGATATTGGAAAGAAATCAAACACAAAAATACTTTCAAATATGACCACTCATAACAGTCTTTTCCATGCTGGATCTAGTAAAAAGCTGTGTGTTAAGGGACTTGGTATTAACTGTGGCTTTTCTCTGTATCCACATCTCTGTATTTCTTTGCAGATTGGTTTCTTTCCACTGGCATCGACAATTATTTTGCAGTCTTATATTTTCTAGGTGAGTGAGTTGTTCTGTTGTTCCAGATCATTACTGTATTAAGGAAAGGTACCTTAACAAGACAGCTTCTTTCAGCATGGCAGAAATTCATGCCTGTACTGGCTGCAGTAGTTAGTTTGCCAGAATTTCATTACAGCCCTTGCCAGTGCTTTGCAAAATCTGGGACGCTCTTCAGCTGCCCTTACCCACTGGGGTAGTTCAAGCTGAATGGCATCAACGGTGCCAGAACTACGGGAACCAAAAGTCTTTGTTATGTATCCACCACTATAATAGCTCCCATTATTTGGGCTAGGATTGGATGGAGAAGGCACACAAACATAACGGTTATTTTGTTCTTCAACATATTTACCCAGACTTCTGTTCCCTGAAACCAAGGTCTCAGAAGACACATTGACTAGCTGACTGGCCAGATGGCTAATTGAAGAACACGATGCAGAAAAAACACCTGAGTCAAGGGAAGTTTTTGAAATTGTGTAACCAAGTTCTATCCACCTTTCAGGATGTGCTTGTCCATGGATATCCAGAATCAGGCCCCCTGACATCTGTGATTTTGCAGTGGTCAAAAATCCCATATAGTCCTCCCAGGCTTGTTCTGCTTGGGGAATTCCAAAGGAGGCTTCTTCCTTTTCCCTGTTAGCATCCATCTTGAACCTCTGTAGGTGGTTTATAATGATATGCGGGAAGAAGCCATCAGTAATATTGTTAATTTCTTCAGCAAGAGCTTGAGCCACCTCTATAGTATACCTGTCTTGGTTGGTAGACACTTTGCATTTCTTAGCATTTTGAATACTTCCAGGAGGACAGTCATGAGAGAAAATACAAGAAGATGTCTTTGCATCCCAACACGCAGCCTCTCGATCAGGGATGTCTTTCGGTTCCATTGACCCACCATGTGGGACAGAAAGAATGAGGTTCATGTTGCCCACTTGATATTCTGTGAAATTATTATGACCAAATATAATGTCTTTGGTGCCACTGACTTTCAAAAGCAAAGATAAAATGGAAAGGAGGAACACATACATATTTTTCATTTGTTGCTGAAAGACTCAGCAATATGGAATATATCAGTACCTACAATAAAGCAAAAGACAGATTATAGATTACCTACAACTGGGAACACATGAAAGACTGTTCAGCTACTGCTGGAATAATTAGTTATGGATTAAACTATTGTAATTTTATTACATGTAGCACAAAGAATTTCTTATATGAGAAACAAAAATTAAGAGGGCACTTAGTATGGCTAGATGTAACAGATGAAAGAGAAATGGTAGGTTACTGGGCCTCCCTCATTTCCCCAGAAAGCAAAAACACTATTTCATCATCCTATCTGATTCCAGAGAATCACTAAATCCCAGCAAAATATTTGAAATTGTTTTTCCCCCATCAAGGCCTCCCTATTTTCACCTCTGAAAAAGAAAATTCTAGCAAAATTTGATAGAACATCTGTATTTCATTGACCCATGTGAAATATATTTCCATTATCAATGTGGTTACATAAACTAGAGGCTGTATCAGCATTGGGCTTCTATAAAATAAGGAGATGGATCAAAATAGTGTGGTAACAAGATCTGTCTCTAACTGTACTCCAGGCTGAGTTATTTTGATACTTTTACAGATAGGTACCAGTGAGTGCATTAAGTAGTGACCCTGTTCTCTTTAGTTTGCAAGTCTCCATCCTCTTCAAGGGACGTAAGATATTTTTAAGCCCTCACTACCTCTGCCATTTTTTGGAAAGCTGGAATTCAGCAAGATGTTGACAGGTCTTTCTGGTTTGAAGGCATGACGTCTCTAGAAAGATCAGTATCTTGAGTGTAACTGTGTTTGATGGATGTAATATGAATCAGCAAAGTCAGTGAAAAGCAGAATAAAAAAGGATATTTTTCACTTCCATAAATAAAAAGCCCTCTCAGTATAGGCCATGTGAGGAGTATATAGACACATGTATTTGCATCTGAGTCAGGGTGCCCTGTTGTTAGTCCTGCCCCTATCATTATATCACCTGCAGAAATGCAAAGGATAAGAGAAGCAGACAAATGAGAAAGAAAGAAGATCTGCAAGGATCTATCCACAGCATCTACCTGAGAGCATTCACGAGACCAGCCAGTAATACTGAGAGGTCAGGGTGCAGTATGGAAGCACTGTCCCATCAGCCACCTGCTATAAGAAAGGGGGAGGGCAATTTCACAAAAATAATGCAGCAAAATATTCTTCTCCTGCTATGAGGGAGTGTTGCTGACTTTTTAGAGATAACATCTGCTGCCTACTGAGCTGGTCCACTCTGAGGAGCCTGTACCTGACAAATAAACATATATCTTCCTTTCTTCTTTTTGGATTGAAAGTCCTGTAAAAGTCTGTGAGCTAGAATCAGATCCCTGAGAATCTAAACTACAGTTTAGATTCTCAGGGCATGATCAGGGCATGATCAAAAGATTTTTTTGCTTCATTTTAACACTTCAGTTAAAAGGCCCTTCTACTTGAGCTACTGTCTTAAAAAAAGATTTTATCCAAGGCCTCGCATAGTTCATGCTTCCCTAGACTTCCCTGAGACACAGAGCTTCACTTTTTAGTTCACTGTTTGCATTACCAGAAACGAGGAAAGGAATACTGTCAAACATTATTGAAAATGTCTTTTCTCAGAAGAACAGACTGCACATGCAGAGTGCGTAAGTCTAGGAATAGCTTACCTCAGATGCAGCAGGGTCCAGCACCAAGTTAAAGAAATCAACAGCAACAACCCCCAGGAGCTGCTCACCTGCCCCAGAAGGACTCAGGCTTCCTTTGTCTCAGGCTCTCTCTTAAAATACGATGACACAGCTGTTCCTTTCCCACCATCTGCCAAACTGTTTGTGGTCATCTGCATCAGTTTGCTTGTCTTTTTGCAATTTCTTGTTAATGATTGAATCAAGCTGTTAATGCTACTAGATCATGTCTTAAAGATATATGGAGAGCTCTGTAAAATTCCCAGACTGGAAGAAAGTTGGGACAGTTCAAGCTCTGGACAGACTTGGAGTGTCTGGAGGAACTCAGTGACGCCAGACTGGTTTAAAGTTTTCTGGACAACGTACAGGGAATGCAGAGGAAAACTGTTAAGTCACAGTAATACAAACTAGAACTGCTATTCAGGACTTCATCATAGCAAAACACATACCTTTTCAAACAATTTGAATTGAAAGGAAGGGTGCTCAGAGAAGCACAAAAGCACCTGCAGCTAGGTGGAATATACTAGAAAATTTACCTGTTCATCTTCAGCGCAAGGGTGAGATCCATGTGCACAAGGAACAAATTAACTGTAACAGGCTCTAAATTCCCTGTTGGTCATAGGCAAACTTACATTATTGTGAAGTTAAAAAAAAAATTCACAATAATTTAAACTGGTAGTAATCACTGCAGGACCAGTTTGAAGATTTACCTGTAAAGAAAGGGAGAGTTTTTCCTGCCTCTGCACTTTCAAAAGTGAAACTGAACTGCCCATTGCACTCGGCTGCAGCTGAGGCTCCCTCTGTCCCAGAAGGCTCTAGGGGCCAGGCTGAGCCATGCAGCCACCTGGAACAGAGGCTTCAACTGCGCTGGGGTGTATTATTTCACAACAAAAGATCACAGAAGGAGAAAAAAAATTATGCACTGGTACACTAGAGCTTACCATGTTTTTGTTCTCTATACTGATATATATTTCTAGAGATCAAAAAAAACTTGCCATAAGCAGCACAGCCACACCAAAGGTAAGCTCAGAATAGCTAATATAATCAGCAGATAACCAAATCAAAACATTGGCTACACATCATGATAGCAGAGAGCAGGTTTCCACTGGCAGTAAGATGGGAGGGGATCACAAAAATCATGCCTCCGCTCATTTCCACAGGGTCACTCATGAGCAGCTTGTTTTTGCTGTTCATTGCCAACATGTGGATTAGTGATTCTTTGCCTTTATTGCAAAGACCCAGGACACAAAGAGAATGTCAGATGATCTTGGCACATCCAGTCGAGCATGCTAAGTTTAGCTCAATGAGCTTCATGAGGTATGATTTGGCAGAGCTGTGTTCCCTTCACTACCTTATTCTCGTGAAGAAGCTGGTAGATACAGACCTGCCTGAAGCAGTAAGGTTTGTGCAGGAAGGGAATACCAGAATTACCTCCATAGGTCTCTTCCCTGGAAAATGAATGTAACAGCTGTGTTCACTCAGCAGTGAAAAGATAGGAACTGTGATCAGACTAATGAGGTTACCTGGGATTCTGATGTAGGAAATTAATATGGGTTTTCTTCTATTCCCTTTAGTACCTGTCAGGGGCATTAACAGTTTAACAGAACTAGCTGGTAAGTGGGATGCTGCTCACAAAACTTGTGCTCTTGGCCTGGCATGATTGATGCAGATGGCAGTTGCAATGTCAACTAGATATACCAGGTTTTTATTAACTTTATTAACCATATTGATACAATATTTTCCTGATAAATGAAGAGCTTTTAAAAACATTTCCTCTGCTACTAAACATGGTTTTAAGGATGTCTTTCTCTAGACTTCTCTCAAGTGTGTACAAGTGTGTTCATCACTTCATTCATGGTATAACAGCCTGGTTGCTTAGCTAAGCTAAAAAAAGCTGTGAAAATATATTGCCCATAAACAGAAATTTCAATAAAAGAAACATAAAGGGTACAGTGAATCTAATACTGTTACCTATCAAGAGATAAATCAAATTTCCTTTCTAAGAAATTGATTATAGAGTCCAACTAACTTCCAAACCAACTTTATGAAATAAAAATGATCAAATTCTTAAGCAGTGAAGACACTACACTAGCAGTAATGAGGAGTTCACTTAAATTTTGGAAAAACTAGTATAAACCAGACACTCGATCTACTAATGTCACCATAGCCAATGCTCTGATTGTGAACTTCAGCAAAGTGCCAGTTTTCATTCTGAGTATTTTAGTCTACCCCTTGAAGTCAAGTCCAGCACGACCAGACACTGTATGGCAGGAAGTTAAGTAAAAATCTGTAAGATGTCCTTGTCCATTGTAGTGCATAGAGAAGACAAAATTAATTTTGCTTTACGTGGCTTGTGTAAAGCTCAGTTGTTTACATCAGACACAGCAATCCTATTTCCTCTCTTTAGTCAGTGTTGAGAAAGAAGCCATTCTAGAGGTACTTCATTGTACTTATCTTGGGCACCTATCTCAAATTTCCATTAGGGATCAGCAGGGCTATACTCTGTATAGCTCTCCTGTTTTTATTCCATGACACAAAAGAATTAAAACAAGCAAAAAGTTTCTGCTATTCTTTCTGTTTCCAGATCTATTTGAAATGTATTCTGCAAGTCACTATTACAAAACTGCCTAAGGAAAGAAAGGAAAGAATTCTATATATGTCTCGTAACTAACCACAATGCAGTGCTACTTCCTCATTTCATTTTACAGAAGTTATGAGAAGTAATGAGGGTGAGTCATACCAGTTCATACATGACTGAAGATGCTTGTAATAAACTAAATGTTAAGGCATACTGTGCTAACTCCTCAGCTCCAAGGTATCCATGCTTTCATATGAAAGAATTGGAATGGAAAATCTGAGCTGGGCAAGAACTCCGTAGCTCTGGCTTCCCTCAACGCAAGTTCCTGTCTCTAGTGCTTCTGACTTCGAAGTTCACCTTAGGACTATTTTTAACATAATTTACAGAAAACAGTCAAAAGTAGATTTAATTGAAGGGCACATGAGACTTTGAGTGATATTGATATATTACACTGTCTACTCTGATTACTGTTCTTCCCATGAACAAGACGGTTTGAGGAAAAAGGAAATGTCAAAAATGATAGAACATACTCCTAAGAGAAGCAATCCTAATCCAAAAAGAGTTCTAATTGTAACTGAATTTAAAACTTCTGGATCACATCATATATAGTCAGAATCATGGAGTAAGAAAAGACTTGGTAAAAGTAGGATTCAATCAATATTTTCAACTTTAAAACATCTTATACTGTCACTATGGCCAAATTATTTCTGTACATTTACCAGGGCACATGATGTTCTTGAGAAGCTCTAATTCAGATGTGCTCTTTTCAAAATACATTGTTTTTAAGCTATGCTGTCCACTGTCCGGAAACATTGCTTTCCTGTCCTGATGGCTGAGTCATCCATGTAACCGAATCAAAATACCAAAGAACTGTACAGACTTCAAAATGGCAAGTACAAAAAGAAACTATTACCCGATAGGTATCAGCCCGCATATATTTCTCACTGCAAATTTTAATTTATGCAAGCATACCTTTATGTTTACTAACAAGAAAAAGAATATTTATTACATAACTGTAACTTTGACCATCCATTCTCACATTACTGCCAGTGTCACTGCTATGACATCTGTCCCTCACCTGTTCCTTTGCAGTCAGTAACCTGCTTCTCCTCTCTCCCTTCACCCTCACTGGCTCAGCTACAGGACTGTCCTTTGTCCTGTCAAAATTTGGGGATGCCTTTTGATTCCAGTATATTTAATGTTTACAATTATGTTCATTCTTGTTATCCATGTGCGGTCTTCACTGCACGTCATGGAGTATCTCTTTAATGAGCTGAGGCTGGGGGTGCTGGGCCTGTTTAGCCCAGAGAAGACTGGGAGGGGTTCTTACTAATCCATATAAGTATGCCAAAGGTGGGTGGGTGCCCGGAGGATGGTGCCAGACTCTTTTCACTGGTGCCTTGTGGCAGGATGAAGAGTGATGGCCACAAACTGAAACACAAGAAGTTCCACCTCAGCATGAGGAAGAGCTTCCACCTCAACATGGGGAAGAACGTCCACTTCAACCTGAGGAAGAACTTCCTCACACTGAGGGTGGCAGAGCGCTGGACCAGGCTGCCCAGGATGCTCATGGCGACAGGGCCACATCTCTGTGGAAACATTCCACAGCCACCTGTGTGTTCCTGCGCAACCTGCTCGGGGCGGCCCCTGCCGAGGCGGTGGAGGGGAGAGGGGGTTGGTCTAGACGATCTCCAGAGGCCCCTTCCAAGCCTAACTACTGCGTGTTATCCGTTTCAGCGTGCTGAGGCTGTTTTAGCGCCCCCCCCGAGCCGGCCCCATCGGCCATGATGGCGGCGGCGCCCGCGCGGGGCACGCCGGGGCTCGCAGTCCCCGCAGTCCCCGCGCGCCGGGGGCGGGGACGCCGCTCCGAGCGCGCGCTCCTTGAAA